>QLOJ01001790.1:0-11838 GCA_003313625.1 Tricholoma saponaceum | reverse complement strand
GTATGGCCTGGGTAGACTGCCAATGAATTGGTAGATATACCAGGATGATGGGTAACACTACCCACTTTCCTTGGGAGATTACCCATGCCATGGGTAAGTATGCCCAATGTACTTGGGTAGACTGCCAATCAATGGGGTAGGCTGCCCAATGTAATGGGTACAATGCCCAACCCATATTGGTAGATCATCCCATGCATTGGTAAGTCTTCCAGTATGCCCTGGGCAGACTGCCAATGAATTGGTAAGTGTACCAGGATGATGGGTAACACTACCCAATTTCCTTGGGAGATTATCCATACCATGGGTAAGTATGCCCAATGTACTTGGGTAGACTTCCAACGAATGGGTAGGCTGCCCAATGTATTGGGTATAATGCCCAACTCATGTTGGTAGATCATCCCAAGCATTAGTAGATCTCCCAGTATGCCCTGGGTAGACTGTCAATGAATTGGTAGATGTACCAGGACGATGGGTAGCACTACCCAATTTCCTTGGGAGATTACCCATACCATAGGTAAGTATGCCTAATGTACTTGGGTAGACTTCCAATCAATGGGTAGGCTGCCCAATGTAATGGGTACAATGCCCAACCCATGTTGGTAGATCATCCCATGCATTGGTAGGTCTTCCAGTATGCCCTGGGTAGACTGTCAATGAATTGGTAAGTGTACCAGGATGATGGGTAACACTACCCACTTTCCTTGGGAGATTACCCATGCCATGGGTAAGTATGCCCAATGTACTTGGGTAGACTGCCAATCAATGGGGTAGGCTGCCCAATGTAATGGATACAATGCCCAACCCATGTTGGTAGATCATCCCATGCATTGGTAGGTCTTCCAGTATGCCCTGGGTAGACTGTCAATGAATTGGTAGATGTACCAGGATGATGGGTAGCACTACCCAATTTCCTTGGGAGATTACCCATACCACAGGTAAGTATGCCTAATGTACTTGTAGATCATCCCAAGCATTGGTAGATCTCCCAGTACACCCTGAGTAGACTGCCAATGAATTGGTAGACATACCAGGATGATGGGTAGCACTACCCAATTTCCTTGGGAGATTACCATACTATGGATAAGTAGTATGACAAATGTACTTGGGTAGACTTCCCATCAGTGGAATGGACTGCCTGATGTGAGTGGCACAATGCCAAATTCAAGTTGGTACCTCATCCCATGCAATGGTACTAGATACCCCAGTATATCTGACTGCCAATGAATTGGTAAATGTACCAGAGAGTAGTGGTAGCACTGCCAACTTTTCTTGGGAGATCACCCATACTAGAGGTAAGTATGCCAGAGGTATTTGGGTGGACTCCCAAATATATGGGGAATATTGCAGAATACATTGGGCTTTGTCTGAAAGTAATTCACATGACTCAGACTACCATTAGAAATTTTGTGAGAAGGATGATGTAACTGAAAACACACACCATATGACCTGACAAGGAAAATACAAAGTTATATACCACAAGGTAGTTACTGACTTGATAAGGGGAATCCAAAAAAAATACTCTGAGGGTTCCTTGTCTGAGGTAATAGTATGTAAGCTATCCATACAAGGACTGCCAGCAAGTCATGGGAACAGACATGCACAAGTGAAATATAAGATAATGAGCAATGTGCCCAAATGCAATTTTCTTGAGTAGTGGACCTTGGGACAAGTCCATAAAACTCAAAGGCCAACAGTCCTTTTACAGAAAGTATTTTATTTTTCTAACAGTACAGAGCCACATAGCTACCACTGGCATGAGTTGGTATGCAGTGCAGTATAGAGGGTGCAGGTACAATGTGTATAATACATGTGATATCCATGACTTTTATAAACTAACCACCTTCAAAAAATCTGCCTCAATTCAATTATTGACAGGTGTATTCAGTATTATATACTGATTTATAGCTAGATTCTTCTTTCAAATTTGATTCACATTGCTTACAACTTGGATCCCATAGCCATACTATATAATGTCCCTGTTTAACTTACACAAAGCTTCTTGCATGGAAACAATAGAAGATAGTAATATAGTGAAGCATACACCAGATCATTATGATACTATCACCTGGTTTATTTTATGTACTGGCAAGAATCAATAACTACAACTAATAGTGCAGTAGTCAGTAGTAGAATACAACACTGCTATTCCATACCATGTCCTATTGATATAGCTATAGTTGCTATACAATTTTCGTTTTTTTTTGAAAGTAGACCCCCAGGTACTCTGTGACACTGGGTAGAAGCATAATATATGGGTAGCTCTCACAGTATTGGGTAGACTACCTGGTAGTATGTACCCATATGGTAGATAGGCCATCTACCATCTGGCAGGTCTACCTGGTACATGTACCACTATGGCAGGGGGTAGATCTACCAATACCCATCTACCACTGCTCTTAGCAGTATTTTCCTGGGGAGTTTGAACTGCTAATAGAAGCAGTGTACCAGGTGACTGAAGTGAAGGAGAATGGTGACAAGATTTGGGAGGGTAAGTGGTTGTAGTCCCATCAGATGACTTGATTTAGCCGCTAGCTCAAGATGTGTGAGGGATAACGATATGGTGTTGAAGTCTGCAAAGAGTGCATCGCTGCCCCATAACATCCCGTCTGTCGCAACCTGTCGCCGAGTTGAGATTGGTATCTTCGAAACGTTCAATTCCAGCTTTTTCAATGCTAGTGAGCCTGCGAAATGAAGGGTGCGAATGGCATTAATGTCGAGCCGCAGAGACTCTAGCCTTGGAGCTCTGATGGTAAATCTGTCAGGGGACGAGGTGAATCGCCTGCGTATCGACCACGTCTCCATCGTCATCCGTAAGACTTTAAGATTGGGGAAAGGAGGGCATTGCGAGTGACAAATATGTGGAGACACAAAATCCACCCGCATGTGGTTTAGCACATCGGAGATGCCCTTCTTCTGCAACGAACTGAATATAGACATGATTTCCTCTGCATTGAAGGCAGCCTGAATATTTCCTGATACATGTATACCAAGACTTGGAGATATGGTTGGTGCATTTGGTGATATCATCAAGCTGCGGAAAAGGTTCCCCCAATTTTCCAACCGTTTCATAGTTCTATTGAATGTGGTGACTTGTTCTCCTGGGATCCGGCTAAACCAGATTGTAAACTCCTCGAACGGATTTGGGTGACGGTGAAGAATTGATTGAAACAGGTGACAGGTGTGATAGAGTGCGAGCCAGTGGAGGCGACAGGTTGAATGAAGTACGTTCGGATGATATCGCAAGTCTATGAGACTTAGCTGAAGTATTTCTTCAACTAACTCGTAGCAGAGGCCCCTGCAGGGTGGAGTTTGAGGATTGCACGTAGGCGTAGATAGGTCGTACATCACTAGGAATTAGAATCGTGAACAACTGTGGCAGCGGTCGTACTGGGGCGCACAGATGATGTCGACTTAAATGTTCCATCGACGCATTGTAGCACCATGCATGGGGATCGTGATGTGCTTCCACTCAACATGCTACCGAGAACTTTCGTGTAAATGTGGTTAAGCCCTTGCCTAATAATGGCAATCCATCGAGATCCATTTTAAACGTGTTGTCATTCTTGATAAGAATGCCAATGTATACTAATCCATGTTTGTTCGATAGCTACAGAACATCAGAAATCGTCAAAGTTTTTAGCATATATGGATGTCATAGTAGAAAGGTGCCATTGAACTTGCTGTCATCATCGATTGAGTCAAAGTTATCTCTATCAGGACGCCGGCTGGTAGTACATCGAGTCCGGAGGATATCAGGGAATCTAGCTGTCAGTTTTGCCTTCTCAATTTTGTAGCGCTCGTATAGATTGCCTTGTATTTGGTGAAGCTGAAGTCTATCACCAATATCACTGTTCTCCGAGCCTGTGTCCTCTTCGTTATCGCTAATCCATTCCTGCTCTTCATCCGTGTCTTCATCATCATCTATCACAGCCTGCTGCTCGTTGGAACGGATAGCCAATGTGTCCACCATGTCTCCGTGTGCGTCATCTCTCATGCTGCGCACACTGCCACCTTCGTTTGTCATACTCCAATCTCCCATCCAATCAACAACCCACTCCAGAGAAACGAGACTGATGTGTTGGATCTGTGGTAGCTGAACATGAGATAATAAATCTGCAATTCCCAGTTCTACAACCACAGTCAACTTCCTCAAGGAAGGCCAAAAGACGTGTGCCTGCTTCGGAGATCCATGTTCTAGCGCATGTACACCTATCACAACTTCCTCGAGCAGCGGATAGTCAGTCAGGAAGTTGTGAAACGTCCAGGCGCAGTCTATGCCAGGGTACAGTACTGAGCTGCTCATTGCAGGTCCACCGAACGACGGCGTCTTAAACACGAGCCGCTTAAGATTAGGACCAAATGTGCTGTGAGAGAAATCAATACAATGGGAGTGGCTGACGAGGAACTGAGCATTTTCCAACAGAGGAGCGATGAGCTGTATTGGTGGAAGCATGGGGGGCGCATAGTGGTGGTCAGACATTCGGAGGAATATGGTGTTCAGAATTGGGAATTGGAGCAGGCGGAGTGCTCTGAACCACATTGGTTGTGCAACCAACTCAAGGTGAGTAAGAGACTGGCATATATCTGTGAAGTTCGTGAACAATGCCTCATCGCCCCATAGCATGTGATCAAGTGTCGTCCCACCAGGAGTACATCTCGATATGTTCAGCTCCAATTTGTCCAACATTGGTACCTCTCCAATACGAAATGATTGTATGGTATTAGAATCAAGGCAGAGGTGTGTTAGCCTTGGCGCGCAGATGACAAACTTTGCGCAAGAAACTCCAAAACTTGTTCCTCGAAAAGGCAGCTGCCAAGCCTCCACTGTGAGATCTAGCGTAGTGAGACTTGGGAACGCTGGGCATACAGCATCGTGGATGAATGGCGACACGAGCTCGACTCGTAGATTATCCAGAACGTCAGAGATACCTCCCTTTTGTAGAGTTTGAAATATGTCACTAATGTCGTTGGCACTGAAAGCGTTCTCGCAGTCTCTTGTGAAACAAACAAGAAGGGAAACAGGAGTAGCATTGACCGCACGGACGATGTTTTGCCAATTTCTTAAGCACCGCAGGGATTCCTGAAAAGTTCTGGTTTGTGTTTCAGGGTTCAAGTCGAACCAGATGGAATAATTTCTGAATGGGTTTGGGCGAGTGGAACAGTCGCACATAATCCTTTTGAATAGTTGACAGGTGTGATATAGAGACATCCAGTGCGTGCGTTGCTCGGAAGATAGGTCATGTGGATAATTCTGCAGGTCTCTCAGACTCTCGTGAATTATTGCGTCAAAGATTTCGTAGCAAAGATTTCGATAAGGCGATAATGAGCAATCGTATCCGCTGGCACTAGAGGAAATAGTAAAGTGGCTCATCTCTGAATGTAGGGCGTTGTGAACATCTTACTTGGCTCTTTTACGAGGAATCAACAGTGCAGATTCACTTGCTGCTTCGAGAATCTAGCCCGTCGGTTGTCGCATATTATCTTCTGATCTGAAGTCCTGATCGGCTTGGACAGAAGGTGTTGTTCTTGCATCTCGTCCCTTGCTACATACGCAGATAATGTGTTGCCAAATGCGACAGTGGTGATAACAGAAGTTCCGCAGTCGCATGGATATTTGCTGCAAATAGTAGTCAATAGCTATCACATGATCGATGGCGGTTGAATTGAGGTCCTCGCACTGGTTTTTTCTCACCTTCAGGTTCACCCACCTACCAACATCACCCTTCATCATCATGATTGTTCTGCTCCTGTGTTTGACATTATCATTCACGATCCTACAACCCTCGACGTTGAAGCATCTTATGCCCGATCGTTGTATCCAATCGTACGTATCGCCATCCGTGACTCTACTCATCAACTGAACAAATGTTGTCTAGTGTAACTGTTGTGTCCGGTACAACTGTACCTCTTCGACAATCAAAATATTCACAGTTCTTGTATCATGTATGAATATGTTCCAATATATGCTACATCTGTTCACTAACTTTCTTTGTTTTGCTAGCATCCGGGTCAGTAGTCGGTATCATGTGTACCAGCCGCTGCACCTTCTCTTGACGTCGCTACTGGGAGTTTTCTTTCCCTTGTTTCTACCTCTTGCGTGCAGGATACATCTGCATTTCAGATGTGCTTGTGTAACCTTTATGGTTGTCCGGACACGTTCCGTAAAGAAGGTGCGCTCGTTCGCTCTCAAAATATAATCGGATCGTATGCTTTGATTCCAAATATCCACATCGTTCATGGGGTTCTACTTTGCCCTGTCCTTGCTTCTCACTTGTGAGACGTGTCTGCAGCTCAGCTGTGTTTAAATGGCCTTTATGGTGGTTCTACAAACTCGTTCCCTGTTGAATGCGTGATTGTTCATCCAGATTCATTTCCCTCTTATTTTTATAAATTTCTGCATATGTTCATTGGTTTGCTACATCGTACAGTTTTTGAACCTTTCGCTCGTCTATTCCTCACCTTGTTACACCGCCAGTACTCCACACTAATCTGCCTACACAATCATAAACTGTTTCAGCTTGTCGTGTTTATGTGCTCTATTCCTGAACAAAATCCATATATCGTTTCTTACCTCGCATCCATGCGCGCAATGCGCAACATGATGCTTAGACATGATTATCGGGCACACCTTTCCTTTTTTAGTATTCGCAGTCATGTACTGCATTCTGATTTGCAACGGCATCTTTCCAACCAGAACAGCCAGTCCTCAAAGTTGCTGGTAATGTACCACTTTTGGCATCGGTCACCGCCTCAATGTTCACTTTCGTGGCTTTTCCTTATGCTTGATCTCATTTCTTTATGCGAGAGCTGGCTTCCTGACTTTGCTTGGCCCTCCCCTAGTGTGCATACCTCGGCTGACATCGAACCAGGGTTCCTTCCTCCCATGCATGCCTTTCCCCACGCTGGTGGAACCTGGCGCGAGATTCCTTTCGATGCGATTGAACCATATGTTGTTACAGGCTGCGATATTAGCGATAAAAACGTGTTCATATTTGTCGATCACGTTGATAGTGCAGGTCTGCTTCTGTACCCTACAGATAAGCATTTTGTGTATGCTAATGTACCCCTGCAGGACATGGTTTCTTACCTCCCGGTCAAAATGATCCTGAAGATTGCTAGGCTACATCACATTGCTGTAGGTTCTCATGTTCCCAAGTCTGAGTTTGGTCGCTACTTTGAAGCCCACAACTGTGTATCTTGCAACCTGTATTTGAGTGTTTTCTCCATCGTAGATTCAAGGTCTGTAAAAGCCAGGAATCGCATGCGAGCCAAGAGGCTTGATCTGAACAAACCGCCTTCTGAACCTAAACCACTGAAAAGCTGTGTTTCAGAGTCTTTCCATAAAACTGCTTCACACACAGAACCGTTCCAATCAAAGCCTGCTGACACCTTAGAAAACAGGGCACGGCCGGAGCTGATATTCTCAGAAGACTCCATGTTCGAGCCTACAGAATTTCCACCTCATCCACCAGATGATAAACTGTCCCACAAAATCATCAGTGATTTCTGTGCCAAAACAACTAGCTCATCAATAGAAGAAGCAGGATGCGCTGCTTGCGGACAGCTGGTTCCCATTTCACAGCTTTCAAGGTTGAAAGCCATGAAAAATTTACTTCCTGTACTTCAAGTACCCAACGTTACCAGGATTGAGAGATCAAAAAATTCACAGCCCATCCGTGAATACAAAGGTCCCATACTGGACTTCACCTGTAATCACATATGCGATGGATGTCGCCAGTATCTACGAAATGGAAAAATTCCTCCACATGCTCTAGCAAACGGTCTATGGTTAGGCGCAGTTCCAGAGGAGCTATCCTGTCTCGTGTTTGTGGAAAAGCTGCTGGTTGCCCGTGTACGGATTAATAGTTGTTTTGTTCGTGTTGCGTCATCTGGCTTGAGGAAGATGGCATCACATGTCATAGCCTTTGAGTCACCTGTCCCAAAAGTCTACCATCGACTCCCTCCACCAATGGAAGATCTAGGCGAAGTTCTCGCTATCCTGTTTACAGGACCATGCAAACCCACGGATAAAGAATTTCAATGCACTCCCCTTTTAGTCAGGCGGAAAGAAGTAGCTCGTGCGCTTGAATGGTTGAAGTTAAATCATGCTGACTATGCGGATCTAGAGATATCATATGATGAGCTGAACCGTTATCCAGAACAATCCCCTCCTGTCTCCATTGAGTATCGCCACTCACAGACCACAAAGATAGAGGAGGGGACCAGCGTATTCGACGACGCTCTTGATGATGGCGTTCAGGAAGGTGATTGCCCATTCATAGTTCATGGCTTGACAGGGGATCAATACGATACTAAGTCTTTGAATGCCCTGAAAGGGATAGCACTGCGACATTGGAACAACCATGGTGGGGCACTTGCTGTTTCCCATGATTCATCTCCACTGTCGATATACAATAACCCAAACTTATACCCCCAAATATTCCCTTGGCTGTTTCCATATGGTTTGGGAGGCATCAGAGCGACGGCTTTATCTGATCAGGCACACAAGCGACATTTACTCATGTACCATGACAAGCGTTTCCAACAAGATATTTGTTTCCCTTTTGTCGCATTCAGCCACCAGCAAGTCAGGGCATCCGCAACAGGAGGCTTATTACTTGCAGAGACACGTAACTTCAGTAGCATAGCAGATAGGTTGTTAAGTGTAAACCAAGATGTGTTGCAGGATCTAGCGAAGAGGATGTCAATTGGCGAGATTGTAAAACCTTCTACAGAAGACGAGAATGCATGTTTTCAGTTAATTCGTGACCTCGATCTCATAGATGGAAAGGTTGATGGATCGATCACTAGCAAAAAACACATGCGTAGCAAGATCTGGTCCATGATGGCATATATGGGTGCCCCAATATGGTATATTACTTTGTCTCCCGCTGATAACAAGCATCCAATGTGCTTGTATTTTGCTGACAGCAAAGAGAGGCTCGATGTTGAGCTGCTTCGAACAGAAGACGAGCGATATCGCCTCATTGCTAACAACCCTGTTGCCGGAGCCTGCTTTTTCCACTTCATGGTCCAGATGTTCATAGAGCACGTCCTGGGTGTTGGCACTGATCACCAGGGTATGTATGGTGAAACAGCTGCATATTATGGTACAGTGGAACAGCAGGGTCACCTGACTCTCCATCTTCATATGCTGCTTTGGATACGGGGAACTTGTTCGCCAGAAGAGGTCCACTCAAAGATACTGAAGCCTGATTCTCAGTTTCGGCATAAGTTAGTGGAGTATTTAGAGAGCTGCCACGCAGGAGATTTCATGTCTGGTCCCTTGGAAAAGGTGGAAACTGATATCAAAGCCGCTTCTGAGAAACCAGATTACAAAAATCCGACTGAAACATTACCTGAACCCCCACCACCCATCTGCCACGATGTGCCACTTAATGGTTGTAGTGAATGTGATGAGCTTTCATCTTGGTGGTCAAGGTTTCAGTCCACCGTCGATGACATATTATTCAAGTCCAACATACACAAATGTTCCAGTAACAAAAATAAGGATGGTTCACAAAATAAAGCCCGACCTTATAAAGGGTGCCTTGATAACATATGGGGCCGGTGCAAGGCCCGATTCCCAAGACCAACATATGCAAAAACCGAGGTTGACGCCAAGTCTGGGAGTATCAACATGAAAAAGGGTGAATCTTGGCTAAACACATTCACATATGCTGTGACTTATGTTTTAAGATGTAATACTGATGTCACCAGCCTTCACTCTGGTACTGCAATCAAAGGAGTTCTTCTGTATGTTTCGAACTATGTCACCAAGCCAGCACTGAAGACCCATGTTATTTTTGATACAGTTCGATCTATGTTTCAAAAGCATTCGGAGATAATTGGAGGTGATGATACGCGCAAAGATAAGGCTCGAAAACTTATGACAAAGATCGTTAATTCACTCAGTGCAAAGATGGAAATGGGATCACCAATGGCTTGCATGTATCTTCTAGGAAACCCGGACCACTATACCAACTATTCGTTTGTTCCATTCTATTGGAAATCTTTTGTTCAGGAAGCTAGAAAGCCATGGGATGCTTACCGAAAGTCTCCACTTACCGATAGGGCTCACGACAACTCAAGCCCCGAATGCAAGAAAGCAATCGAAGATCATGATCTAGAGGTTGAACAGCATGAGAAAGTAGCTATATTCAAGCGGAATGGATGTGTAATTGGTTTGTCACCTGTTCATGATTATGTCTTCCGGCCAGCTGAGTTTCACTCCATGTGTCTTTATGACTGGATCTCTAGACACCAACGCGAAAAGAAAAACGCAACTAAAAATAAAAAAAGTGTGAAACAAGACAACACGGCGCTTGATGCCCAGATCGATTGCAGTTCATCTGTTGCACACAGTGATAATGAGTGCCCTGACGTGCAACTGCCTGTTAGTAATTTACAACCAAAGTCAAAATCAGAACTTCGTACATTCATGAGCAATCATCCACTTGCAGACACCCATGGATCGCGTTGGTCAAAGAGAGTACGAATCCCGAACTTTGTTGGGGGAACCCTGCCGCGTTGTGATCAGGGAGACCATGAATACTACTGTTCTACTATGCTCACGTTATTCAGGCCGTGGAGAAGCGGTTTGGATTTAAAGAGTGAAGGAAGTTCCTGGGACGAGACCTTTGTATCATACCAATTTTCACCTTGTCAACTTGATCTCATGAAAAACATGAACCTACGATATGAGTGCTTAGATGCCCGCGATGATTTTCATGCCCAAATGCGGAAAGGCGCCATTGCTATGCCTAGTTGGGCCAAGCAAGGCACTGGAATATTCCAAGATCTGGATCAAATAGCTGTCGAAGATGTAGTCAACGGGTACGCCGATACGGATACTATACTTGACGAGTTCTCCATATCCACGCACATCGGACGGCGGGACAAAGCACGCACCCAACTAATGACTGAAATGAGGCGGATGTTGTCAATGCTTGGATGGATTGATCGAAAAGCAAACTTACTCCCTGACAACCTCAATATATCACCAGAGCCGATACAGACAGAGCAAACTCCAAGCCAATGGAAAACTGCGGTAGCTGCAGCACGTGCAGAAATTCTGGAAGAGCGAGCACGTCACATGCCTCCATGCACTGCCACTGCCTCTGGTCCGAACTTGAATGCATCGTTTGTCCCTAATGATGTGCGAGTAGTCGATAAGTCTTACATGAGCAGATCATTTTTCTCTAAAGACTGGCAGAAGACCATTGATTTGGTTTCAGTAGATTTTTCATTGAACAAAGAACAAGATCGCGCTTTTCGAATTGTTGCCAACCACGCCTGTACTCCTGATTCAGATCAGTTAAAAATGAACATCGCAGGAATGGCGGGTACGGGGAAGACACAAGTACTGAAAGCTCTCGTTGAATTCTTTAAACGGAGGAAGGAATCACACTGCCTTATTGTGGTTGCCCCGACTGGTAGCGCTGCTGCTCTTCTGAAAGGTTCAACCTACCACTCGATGTTCAGGATAAGCAGTGAAGGGGGTCCGACATCAAACATTCAACTAGCGCAGGTCAAGTCTAGACTAGAGGGTGTGGATTATGTGTTCATGGATGAAGTTTCAATGCTCTCTTGCCGTGATATGTATCTCATAAGTGCGAGACTGGCACGAATAATGAACAATCTTGATGCACCATTCGGTGGACAGAATATGATTTTTGCTGGGGATTTCGCCCAACTACCACCTGTTATTGGTCATGAACATGCTTCGCTTTATAGCCATACAGTTGGAAAAAACACCACTTCACTGCGGGACCAGGAGGCTGCGATCGGTAAAGCTTTGTGGCACCAGGTCACCACCGTTGTCATCCTCCGTCAAAA
>QLOJ01001779.1:0-25245 GCA_003313625.1 Tricholoma saponaceum | reverse complement strand
CTCTTAAATTAATGTCCAGTATCTTCATTTTGGTGACAAGATGAAAGCCAGCGAGCAAATGATGAGGATACATTTCATAGACAGACAATTCCAGAGCTCTGAAGGTGACTAAGTAATGCTGGGAGGTAAGAATAACTCAAGAACACACCCTGGACCATGTGTTCGTGATGTCATGATGACCTGAATTCCTTGACCATCAGATGTAGACCAAGTATTTAGAATGGTATGTTTAGTGGGTAGTGATGCAAGGGGAGATGATCTGATTATTGATATTGGGCCAACCCCTAGATCCCAGAGGTGTATAGCTCCCGGCTTATTTCGGGAGACGAGGAATCTCCCGCCCGGGATGAGGTGAAAATCTTCGAATTTCCTAACCTTGACATCTGTGTTTTCAGTTTGTGCAAAGCGAGCCTCCAGGAGACGTGTCGCACAGGGCTGTATGTTGCTTCCCTGCTTAAGAAACAACGAGAATCGAAAGGGAGACAAAGCTGCATTTTCCAGTGCTTTTTGAGACATATCTTCCATGGGAAAGGTTGGTCGAAACAGTCCATGGGTATCACAGATACGAGATAAAGCCGCCAGCCAAACCGCTCGCTGGCGAGAAGCATGAGCTGAACCTTTGCACGTCTATAATTCACCACTGAGTTGATGTAACTGGATTAGGAGAAGGAAAAGACATACCCCGCGAAGCGCTATGATATCCGATGGGTCAAGAAAATTTTGGATGTGAATGAGAGTTTCCAGAGGTCCAGTTTCGAATATATTGGATAACGACCTTCGAGTCCTTGGTGCTGGTGTTAGGAGGCCATTAAGAATGGAATTCGACTTCGAGTCGGGACCGATTTTTTGAACGAGAGGCATGGACCTAAACTCGTCGACTTGAAAATTGGAATGAACGCTGAGCTGCGAGCACAATGATCACTATGATCAACTTGCATTCAAGTTTGGGGTCACGGTCGTGAGAATCAATGTACAGTCATACACCGCCCAGTGGGACACCACCACCCAGTGGGACACCTGGCTTTTTCTCTTCACTCAGTCCTCCGATTGCCCCGGAGTTTTTTCCTAGATGTAAATACATTGTATACCTGTTTTTATGAATGACCATGTACCAAGAGAGTGCAGGATGCATGTACAAGACAATAAATACCTGTCCAAAATATGCCGATTGTAAAGTTCCACAACATCAAAGCCATTTTCACCACAATATTTTTGAGATCCACCAATAAGTACTCCATACCAAAGTGCTTCAACTTTAGTTTGGGCCATCTACGTTGTGGATGTTGCCATGCAATTATCTGACTTCCCTTTGCCTTGGTCACAAGTGTTACCTCCACTTCCTTTGTTTCTATTTATGGCTAATCAGACCCTTGATGTCACGCGTCCCACTGGGTGGTTTTACCTTGATAGCGAAGAATTTCACTGATTGCTAGATCCTGCAGCGAATTCAACAGAAAGTCTTGTGAAATTTGTTTCGAGGATACAGTATTAATACACATGGTAGTGGTTGTGAATCCCGATTTTGTATAGAACCACCCACAGTTTGTTCCGAGACAGATTTTATTTAACTGTCCCACTGGGCGGTGTATGACTGTAAGTGATCTAAACTTGAACACTACTAATAGAATCTTTACTATTCCATGTCAATTTTGGGCTATACGACGCAGATACGACGTGCACGTAGGATGGGTCTCCAGACTAATGTACGTGGAAAAGAGTACCGGGACAAAACCAGCAGTAACAAGTGCCACAGGTATGTAACTTAGTGCACTTTGGTGCACAGATGAAATCTATGTGTATAGTAGTAAACAGCACGAGGGACTTCAAAGTGTATACAGCATAGAAGGAACATCATGATTCAATATCCATAACGGAGGAGCAGTGCGTCTAAGTATTCATAAGTTTGCAGACTTTGTTCAGGAGGGACTGTGGATCTACCTTGGATTGGTATAAGGTAATCCATGACACGTATCTCATGCCCATTTGTCATGACACATAGCCTACCCGATGCTGGGCATAGATCAAAGTTCCGAATGTAAACAGGGGACTCTGAGTCTGAGTCCCATATACTCCAGAGTTTCGCTGTCATGTCCTCTTTGTACTCAATATCGGTACCCCCTCTGCCCACAGCCTGAGGAATGTTGGAGACTTCTGATAGCGTAAGGCAAATCTCACTGTAGTTCTGCCAAGACTGGGTGAGGTACTTATCACAGAAGCGCATGGGGCCAAGAAGGGAGAACACAACTCCTCTGCTATGGTCAGCGGAGCTCATCGGCACTGGTATTTTTCTCGGCACATTTGGAACAGTTCCACTCAGCCTTCTAGGGACTCCATGACATAATTATCAAAAGAGGCACTCGTCCGGTCATGGACGCCGATAATAGTGAAGTAAGGCAGCATATGACAATCTGGCATCCAAGAGTGGTGTGGTGCTAAAACTTCCTCCGGGCCGGGAGACGTATGGGCAAACCTAATCATCGGAACAGCATAGTTCTGTGCGTCATACAGAGTGTCGAGGAAAGATGAAGGGTCACAAGGAATCTCGATCTCTGAGCACGGCAAGAGGGGCGGAATTGTGTGTACTGAGAACATGCGAGGGTTGTACATGATGACATACCCATCAAACAAAAGTAGGCTGTCCTGGGTAGCTATCAATCAGATACAAATACTTGTAAAAATATGGAACATAAGCACATTTTTACCACACATGGCCCATGTAACAACCAAATCGAGGACAAAGTTCCACACTGAACAACCATGAATATGATAGAACGCAAAAAGACTTTGTGTGGAGGCGTAACATGTCATAGCGACGTTCACATTGCTAAGATGGGCCACCAAGTTGAATTCAGGACAGGGAGATAAAGGGTACACCTCATACACAGAGATCTCAGAAACAATCCTATTCTGATCAGTCACCCAAAGAAATGAAGAACACCAAATCATCATACCTACCAGTCATCAGGGTCCTCAGTAGCCACGAATAATTGAATCCCTAAACCGTCAGCCGTCGGTCCTGTATTTTTCATGACCCACCCATCACCCAACAGGGTTGCAAGTGGAAAGGGATTCATGATCTCTCCCGAATTTCCCAAATCCCAGAGATGAATCATGCTGTTGGTGCTGATGGTGATTAAGAAGCGTCCTCCAGATATAAGTCGGAAAGTTTCAAAGTCCTCATGGGGTTGTTCGTCTATAGCCGCCAAGTGAGACTCGAGAAGGTGAGTCCCAAGTGGCTGGTAGGCTATGTTCAAGTTATCTGGAAGCCATGGATCATGAAGGAAACGAGAAGCAAAATGGGAGGGAGATAACGCCGCATGCTCAAGAGATCGTTGGCACATCTTCTTAGTGGTAAAGGTGGGTCGGAACAATCCATGTGTATCACAGGTGCGGTTAAGTGCTTCCGACCACGCTGTTCGCTGAAGCATGGCTTGAGCCAAGGTTTTACAAGTCTATGCCCTGGTGAGTGAGGTTTGGATCACCATACGGTATTTGGGTGAAAAGACATGGCTTTCGAAGGGCTATGATATCCGGTGGACTGATATAAGTCATTATATGTGTAAGAGCTTCCAGAGGTGTTTCAACTAGACAAGGGGATGACCTCCATAACCTTGAGACAGAGTCGGGGGTGTCTACATCCTCACGCGACTGGAGTTGAGTGTTTAGTTGACTATTCACCGAATGTGAACTCACTGTGTTCAAGTTCCAGTTGACGTTGAGCATCACGCGTCACGCTCAGTAAAAAAGGATTTAGGTAAAAATGACGTGATTGTCAAAAAAACAGCATTTAGTCGTGTGAAAGTGATGTGCAACCTGACCATCCAGGGGGGGACCAGCCGAAGAAACCAGGATATCAACTCCCACCGTTGGGTATCGAACCATGCATCTGGGGTCTCAGTTCCAAATTAAGTAGTTACATCACGTGTATGTACAAATGAGATCAGTCGATAATCGTGCGCGTGCGGTGCTCTATGCTCACTCTTGTCTCCTGCCCTCATCTGCCCTCAGATGCTGCATGCATGTAACTAGACCATGGACTCCACTACTTCCCTGTTAGATTGCATGCAGTTTGCCCTTGCAGATGGCAGAAAGATTGATCTACATGTATTCCAGGATCCATCTACTACAAAGGAGAGTGTTTACTGTGATCTATATGGGAGCAGTATATCCCTTCGTGCTCACAGGAACTTGCATGGATTTGAGACTCACAGGAGCTCAAACATCTGTAAGAAAGCTGCAGCTCAGAGGCAAAGAGCAACTACTCTTGCTGAAGCAGCTGAAGCACTAGCAGAATCCCAGCTATCTAGAGGATCTAACCAAAGTATGACTCTGTATGAGTCTCTTAAAATATATTCTTTAGTATATTAATCAAGTTTTAATCAGCACCAAGTACAAGTGGTACTCCATCTTAATCTTTGTAAATCTGACTACACTGCCCTAAACTTGGAGAACCTCACACAGGATGATATGATTAAGAAACAGGATATTGTAGCAACACTTATCAGAGCAGAAGGTCATATATGCTTGGCTGTTGTAGAAATACTGGGATTTGAGGAAGTTGCCTCAAAGTAAGTTGTAGAACAGAAGTGAAAATGGATGATCTGGAAGGCAGTGACAAGCCAATTACTGTGTTTGGGCAGATATTAGAACTAAGGCCTTGGAGAAACAAGATAATATGTGTTATGCATTCCAGGCAAACTTGTGTATCTACTAGGACCAACAGTAGTGCCAACACCCAGAGAATGGATCAATACAGACTCAGGGAAAACAGCTACACAAACTTGGTCTCTAACAGATATAGAACTTACTGAGATCCTTGAATTTGCATGGGATTTGTTAAACCCTGATTCTGAGGAGATCATCAGCAATGTTGAGCTGTTGCCAGTGGTCTCAAAGTCAAGTATGCCATACTGTAATCAACTAGATATATATCTTCTATTATTAAATAGCCTAAGCCTGATTCAGATACCATTTGCAGCTGAGAAATGCCTGCTTGTGCCCAACATTCCTGTCCATTTGACAGTCAAAAAATTTTGAAGGCCAGAGTCATGAGACCGTGGAATGTTATTTTTGTACAACAAAAACCAAGCTCAAGAATATGAGAAATCATGTAGGAAGACACATCCTCTGTGTTGAAGATACATTATCACTGAAAAAGGGTATGCAGATAGGTGTAAACCCTTGTGGATGGTGTGGAAGAGAAGGATGCAAAGTGCAATAACAATATCTCCTCAAGCTGTTTATATCATTATACAAAAATGATGTATGCCAGTGCTGCAAAGTATTCCAAGACCTCCCCATGTACCAATGTCCCAATACACTGCCCAATCTGCCCAGAGGGATTTTCAGGACAACCTAGAACAATCTGGAAATACAATGCTCTTGCTCATTTTGCAGCTGTGCATGTACCAATGGAAAGTGATGAGCTTCCTGACATCCCCTCTCACTTCATTGTTGAAACTTTCATAACATCAAAAGAGGAGAAAGACATGGGAATAAGCCAGGAGGCAACACAGGACTATAGAGATACATATCAGATTCCTGGAACAGATGGTATTGAAGAAATGAAGAAAAGAGGAAGAGCAGAGGAAGAGCAGAGTCTTCTGTAAGTACAACAAGCACACAGCCACCTAGAAATAGTGTCCGATCCTAGGTACACATAGGTAGTTACAGTGTATGGAGTCAGCAAACTGGAATGCGCAAAGAATGCGTCGACTCGGAGTAACGCGTTAACAGCGTCGCACTACATTTGTAAATACACGTGATGTAACTACTTAATTTGGAACTGAGACCCCGGATGCATGGTTTGATACCCAACGGTGGGAGTTGATATCCCGGTTTCTTCGGCTGGTCCCCCCCTGGATCTATCCAATGCAGAAACATTCGCCACCTTTGTTTGGCAGAGTCTACCACAGTTAGACTGGCTTTGTCTTGTTCACTGATGTTTGAGCTGCGACCGAGGTTCATATCCACATTCGTATAACCAGAAGCTCACGGTGTGTATGTTCCGCTCATCTGGTGATAGTGGGTACACCCTCTCAAAGCGTCTTGAGCTTTTTGAAGTTCCTCTTTCTGTCAAGTTCGCCCTTCTTGAGACTGTCGAAAAACCAGGCCAGCCAAAAAGACAGAATGCGCTAAAATTAACGTATATGCTGCAAAGAATAAGTCTTCCTTTTGGGACTCTTCTTGGAGTCCTTCACCCGAGCCTCGAAACGTATCCTTGTTGGGTGAGGCGTTAACTCATACCATTTAGCACTCTCTTCGCGTAGGAAATTCCTCATCTAGCCCTTCGAGTTGTCATTTCGAGGAATGCCCAGCCCAGCGAACAACCTTAGGTTAGAGTAACATCATGAATCTGACAGCTCTCATCGATGTAGACACACTTTTATCGTCGTGAACGGCCGTCATAGTTCGAGTATGTATAAGGAATGCAAGATGGGATTGGCTCCTTCCACGCTTAAACATGGCACAAGCAGTATTCTCTCGATTCTGATCGAATAACGGTTTTGAGCAACTGAAGAAGTTAGCAGCATATCTCTAAACGTCTGAATGAGGCAGAATTGGAATTTCCTTCCTCGTCGACGTCGTCGTATCTCCTGATAGATTTTAGCGTGGAGTCAAGTAGAGTGGCAAGCCGCGAACGACTCCGAGTTTACGTACTTACCTTAATGAAGTTCTATTTTTGGTATGCTTAGTTTTCAAATCATGACGTACCTCAGACTGGCGAGGTCTATAAAGTCAATTGACTTGTTTCCCCACTCTTTCAACCGCTTACCCACCTCCCATAACCACCCATTTTTTATTATACGCGTTGCAAAAATGTCCTCTTCTGCTTTTTCAATCGATTTCTCCGGTATGTTACTCGTCATTTCAATGTTGTATTGTCTTAGTGCCCAATACAGGCAAGTGCATCGTTATCACTGGCGGTAATCGTGGTATTGGATACGCGTACACGAGAGCTGTAGCACAGGCAGGTGCAAATGTTGCTGTCATCTATAGGTCAGTCATGTCTATCTTAAGAAGACGCTGTATGTTCATTTTTGTGTTTATAGGGCGTCCAAAAATGCGGAAGAAGTTACCGAGAAGGTCGCGAAAGAATTCGGCGTGAAGGCGAAGGTCTGTATATGCGCACCCTTTTGACGACGCGAAGCACGCTGACCAAAACTTAGGCATATAAATGTGATGTTACCGACACAGAACTGGTCAACAACACCATGAAGTTGATTAATAAAGATATGGGACCTATTACCGGACTCATTGCAGTGCGTATTGTCTATTCTCTTCACGTCTTCCCCTCGCTTATTACATATTGAATTCTCCAGAATGCAGGCATCTCCGTGGTCAAACCCGCTCTTGAACTCACTCATGACGACTTCCGCAATATATACGACGTAAACGTATTCGGCGTATTCAATACTACACGCGCAGTTACAAAGTTGGTTACCTTACATGCCAAATACTTGTTAAATTGACCACTTTAACAGACTCTGGCTGGAGGAGAACAGGAAAGGCTCTATTGTCATCACTTCCTCGATGAGCTCGCAAATTATCAACCAATCGGCTATGAATACCCCATTGACTCAGGTTTATTCTGAAATACCATAATAACACACAAGTTAATTATTTTCTTCAGGTATTCTATAACTCCTCCAAAGCGGCAGTCGCAAATTTGACAAAAGGCCTGGCCTCGGAGTGGGCAAAATACGGCATTAGGGTGAACGCCGTCGCCCCTGGATATAGTTCGTCTTTCTTGTATCGAGTTGTGGCCAGGCTGTTTATTCCTTCTCCCCCTAGCTAAAACTGACCAGACCGCGAACATGGATAAGAAGGTGCTCGAGTACCAGTCGAAAGCTTTGCCCCTCGGACGCTTCGCCGAGGTACATATAATCAACGTACTCCAACTGGTACCTCTACTGACCAGTAGTTGTGTAGCCTCATGAGATTACTAGCCAGGCACTCCTCTTGCTTTCCGATCACGCTAGCTATATGACTGGTGGTGAATACTATGTCGATGGGTGAGTGTCTCCACTTC
This sequence comes from Tricholoma saponaceum, assembly GCA_003313625.1. Classification (NCBI taxonomy): domain Eukaryota; kingdom Fungi; phylum Basidiomycota; class Agaricomycetes; order Agaricales; family Tricholomataceae; genus Tricholoma; species Tricholoma saponaceum. Next base: position 17,213 of record QLOJ01001779.1, on the reverse strand, counting down.
CGAAACTTCAATTCATTGCTAATGTAAACGCGCTTTCAGTGGTCAACTCATCTGGTAAATCGCTAGCGCTGTTGTTCAAGTGTATCAATAGATTATGTCGTGTATCGGTAGCTGTTCTTCGCCTGTATAACAAGTTGAATGTACTACACTTATGGTATGATTTTGATGCCCACATGCCCAAGTCTCCGAAGCCCACCGGCGCCACCGCGTGACTCTGGGCAAGTCACTTCCTCCTCACTTTTATGATTTATCGCATCGTACTATTTGCAACACCCAGTAGCCTTTTATCCGAGCCTCGTACTTTATAAATTATCCGAGGGCAACACTATCTTCTGAATCTCAACAATTCAGGTTCGCGACCGCGTCACGGTGACCTCCGAAGACATGTCCATTGTTCGGTGACTTCGGTTGATCAGACGACGGCAACAACTTGCAGGGACGTGGGCTGAACAGCAGGCCCGATCATTCCCAGGTTTTCCTCTCGATCTTCTTCTTCGAGTTTGTCTTTACAGGTCTTTACTCTCGAGTCGATACCACAACTTACAAGACGTTCCTTCACATTCTTAACGCGCAGTAAACTGGAGCTTGACTGTCCAGAATTGGTAAGTATTACTACACTAGATTTCCCCAATTTGTGACGTCGTTTCAGTGGCCAGATCTGACTGCGTCGACATGCCCAACCATCCTTGTCTGAACATTCAGGAGATTCTCACCAACATCTTTGAACATATACTTGAACCTGCTAGCCTCGCCGCATTGGCCAGAACTTGCAAAACGTTTTCAGATCCTGCGCTGGATGTATTATGGTATTCACAGACGTCTGTTATCCCATTGATCAAGTTACTTCCCTCGGATGTCTGTTACTTTGAACAGCCACACCCAATATTCAATCGACCTTCATTGGTAAGTTTGTTTTGATTGGGAAAGGTCGTACCTCGTTCATTTAACTTTCCAGCGCATTATTCGAACCCTCGTTCCGTCAGATTATGACAGAGTCCATTATTACAGTCATCGAATCAGGAGAATGGATTTACCAGGACGGCTTTCTCCACATTACCTTTTGTCTTTGGACGATCGAGTTCTGGATATCTTATCATCCAATCCAGAAGGAGGGCCACTTTTACCTAAGCTCAATCACCTAACATCACCTCTGGAATCCTTCGATCTCTGGGCACACTACCCCCGGCTAGTTGTCGGGAAAGCACTACGGACCATCTGCATCGCTTTCACGGGAGAAAATTTCATGGAACGGCTTGACAGATGTATCTTTCCGCCTACCCTCTGGCGTAACATACGATTCGCTCTCTCCGCCGCAATAGGAATCACATCCTTCCATGTCGATGCATCATGGGATGGGCACTTTCGTGAAGTGCTGGGGGATTTCGGACCACAACCCGACCTCTTCCAGCTCTATTGCAGCTTTCATCATCTTGAGGAGTTCTGTGCTCGTCCTTCGCGGCTGAGCCACGATGTTTTATCACATCTAGCCGCTTTACCCAGGTTAAAGAAGGTCGTGATATCCATACACTCCACCGAACTTGAAAAGTTTACCTTGACACATGCTTCTGAACGCGTTTTTGACAGCATCGTGGATTTCACGATTGAGACCGATAGCTTGGTTGCTGTACAGAATCTTTTGAAACGTAGAGGATTCGAGACACTTGAGTCTCTCAAGATTTCACGCCGTCCAATAGCTCGCTTGTGGGAGCTTGATCCATTCTTCGATATTCTTCGACGATGGAAAGGCGGGCTTTCATTAAAGTCACTGATACTTGTACAAGCAGAGTTTTTGGGAAGTTCTGGTTTCTCGCCTGTCTCTGAGATACGCACATTTGCATCCTTGGTCTCATTCACAGACCTGAGAGTAGTCGAGATAAACCTCAATGGACTGGTTATTCTGGATAATCGGGAGCTGGGGAGGTTGGCGGATGCATGGCCCCGTCTGGAAGTCTTACATCTTTCTGAGTGGGCAACTACTTTTTATGAGATCTCAAACGTCACACTCCGTGGTCTTGTAGCCCTTGCCACCTCCTGTCCCGAGCTCAACCAGCTGACGCTCCGATTGAATGCAGTTGATGATATACCTGACGCTACGCAACTGACAGACCTTGTCCCCTGTCTCAAGCTGGAGTACTTTAATACATCTAAGTCTTCTATAGACAACCCCGGGGAGGTTGCGGATTTCCTTCACCTTGTATTCCCCAATTTACGAGAAGTATGCTGGTCGTGGGGTTGCAACAGTCCCAACGATCTGCTCGGAGATTTTCTTGCTGTAGATCATCCGGAATTCGAATATGTCCTGGGTTGGGAAGAGGTGGACGAGCTGTTGTCGGAGAAATGCAGAATAAAGATGGGGAAATGTTCGGCACGTATTGATGAATTTGGTACGTAAGTGCCCAACAACTTGGAAGAATTATCCTAGGTGTGTGCTGTGCTGTCCCTTTTCCTTTCTCAAGCTGAACAATATTCTATCTCTATGTTGACAGTTGTGATAACACGTGTTTCATCAACCTACCATATCAGTGATAACTTTGCTGTGGTGGGGATGTCCGCGACACGAACAACACCAGCGCCATAGGCACCACTAGCTTTGCTATTCCCGAGGCGGGTCAACAACTTAGTGATTGAGTGGCATCATTTTATCTACTTATCCTTGTCTTCTGTTATAAAATGCTGCTGTTTGTTTCAAGTGGTATAGGTCGACAATGAGTAACTGGTGCTCATTACTGTCTATCCTTTCCCACCTGTCCTTGTATGTTTCCTTTCTCGGTTGTCACTGGCTTATCCGTCATCTGTACCAGGAGGGGATGTCCATAACTCAGGGTCCACACCCCTTTCCTCTTGGAAAAGTGCTCAAGTGACGCAGACATGTAAATTGAGCAGAGAATTCCCAGTGTCTTCAAGCATCAAATATATATGCGAGCGTGTATATAAATTGACTCGCGTAAATTTCCGCATACATATCGTCAAGTAGGATTTTTGGTTTGGATAATACAATGCATAACGATTGCCCGAAAGTCGAGACAGATAAACCCGATATAGTAGTAGTCACGTCGGGAACCCATACCACTGCCCTCTTAACAGCAATAAGTAGATGATGATCTTTATATAATGACCGCCAAACTGGCCAGCCCAACAGACTCCACCCAGCACTGTATCCATCTGGGGAAACCCAATGACATACCCCGTGCTAGAGCGGCTCTAGCAGCAGCTGAGTGAAGGCATTGACAAAGATACCATCCTTATGATGATGAAGGAGCAGCAGAAATATAGCTGTGATGTGCTTTGACGATCCTTGTGTTGTGGCAACGTATGTGTATGACGATTCATTTCTCTTGAATCACTGCAGATTTCCTTGCGCAATTCCGGGAAATGCCTTATACAGCCCCCATCTTCTCCTTTCAACTACATTAGCACCAGACTTGTGAACGATATCACCAACTGCCGTAGAAGAATCTAATGCAAATTCTGAAAATCGCTCAGTGCGAGCAGAACAGAATTAATGAGACCATCCACCTACCATGGATAACAAGGTACGTGGGCACGAGCTGTTCTTCCGGTCCACTTCCAACACCAGTCCCCATTTTACCATTCTCAAAACACTTCAAGATTCTCATCCTCAACCACCCATCAACATCCCCGGACCTGTCCCACAGCCCTCGCGCCCAGCCGTCGATCTCGGCATCGTCGAGTAAACCTACTCCATGCGTAATGACAACGGCTGCCGGGTTTGTAGACCCTAATGACGACGTATCTTTTGACACTCCCGAGTCCCACACAACCTCGCACAACCTCCGATCCAGAATTTCGAGCCGCTTCACAAGGTCAGCCTCCCGAGCACTACGATTCGCTCGCAAGCGTGTGTAGCTCTCATGTCGGAACGTTTCGGTGTCGTCAATATCGTACATGGCGACCCATGACGGCTTCAGTGAATCTAAGGAAGAGAATCTTGCGCCAGTGAGGAAGGATGGGAGGTAGTTCATGCGTAGAGGCACATGTTCGTTGTCATACCAATCTACGAAAGGATGATAAAGATGGAAGTGAGAAGTGTTTGAGTGCCTAACCTTGAAATTCTTCGATTGTAACTTGTTCCCCGGGCTCTGCGAGGACGACCAAGAAAGCTGGGGGCATTAGGATGCTGACCGTGACAATGTCCTATTCAAATTTGCCGCAACCTACGTTTGTGTGCAAATGTGTAGCCAAGCAAAACACGAAAATAGAACACCGACGTGGCTCATCTCTGATCAGCTTGTCAATCAGCTGGGGAGTCAATTCTTATTTTTATTCCTACTGCAGCGATCTATACCACAAAGTCAACCTCTAGTGTGACAGAATTATATAAATATATTTTATCTATCATAGAGAGCCTCGCCATTAGTAAAGAACGTAAAGCTCCGTTCATTGTTTTGCAGAAGTCAAGCGAAAAAACACGCCACACGATGCTCGTTCTAGAGCTCGCAAACTACGTTCCGGTTGCCTGAATGTGGCTTCCTTTGACATCGACTATTAACTCGAGATAGCGCAAAATACGACTCCCCTCTTGACAAGGTACTGTTGAGCTACTAGTAAGTAACCAACTTGTCTCTTGGGCAAGCTGGCTTCCTTTGGTATCAAGAAATGGGACTCGCTGTCCGACCAGACACGTCCAGAAACGGTATAGCCTTGTTTTCAGGCTCCCAGCATACCATTGAGCCTCCTAAGATTGTTAACTTATTGTAACAGGAGGAAATAGACGGGTTAAAAAACTCCAAAGGATGTCGTTATTGAAAAGCTAAGAGTGTCATCGGAAGATATCCTTTAGATTCGGACGAAAGGAAATTCTTTCAGAGCTCCTAGGGGAAAATGTATGTTATTAGGACGTAATTGTGGTGCAAGAAAGGGCAGACTGACCAACTGGTAATTCCCCAAGGGCATTTTCTAGAACATCGCGAACAGTTGTTTCATCCAACAGTCCCCTCAGAACAGCGACACCTAATACTGCTGCAACCCAGTTCTGACAGTTGAACTCGCCATCAGGCGGTGCAACGCCTACATTCCATGATATTTTCTCTAATTCAGATCGTTGGGCCAAACTAAGAGTCTGAAGGGGGAAAATTGCAAACTCTGCATGAGGTGAGAGATTGTGCAATGTTGTGAGGGGCCCGAAGTTGATTAGATAGGAGTGGGGATTAATCAAGAAGTTTTCGATGACCTCCAGGCAGCGTAAAGCTGGTTCGTATCTGATTCGATGCTCCACTTGCCATCGAATAGCCCAGTGCCTGTCTCGAGGCGTCGTACCAGTCATAAGCGTAACAAGGTAAATGGTTTTGTCGATATCCTGGTCCGTGTAGAAGGTTCCCATATCTACGGGACGAGTCTCGCCATCTTCGATGGAACGATCAAGTTGTAAAGCTGCCAAGGGCAACAAAGATAAATTAGGGTAAGGCGAGAATCTCCGGGGCCATGGATATGGTCCTATGTTGTCAGTCCCATCTGGAAGAAGATCGTTTCGGCTTTCGATATCTGGCAGAAGGGTGTCGGCATATATTCCGGGAGGTAGAGTTGGCGTCATGAGAGCTGAGCAAGTTCCAAATCGCATAGCTGTCTATCGTGGATGACATTCATTTTGAATTTCAGCGAAACTGATTTCGTACAGCAATTCAACCAAAGGACAACTTAAAGTCATTGAATGATAGGCGGACTTGATGAAATTTCCTGTGCGTGCCGCCTCTACTAAGACTAATAGCATGTCAAGCGGAGTTGGAGAAGTAGTGGTGGTCGCTGACGTGCTCGACGTGACTGTTGCGGTGAACAAGGAAATTTGATGGAGAGCCTGGGAAAATTCTTCATATAGCTCCGGGCCGCATCCGGTTCAACACCTATCTGTGAGGCTCTATGTGGATGAGCCCAAAATAAACGAAACCAAAGGCGGCCATGCTTGCGCTTGCGTGGCCCCAAGGAGTTATAGGAGCTACCTTCAGCACAATCATCTTCCTCACCAGGGCGTTCAATGAAATTTCATAACCCTTTCAAGCCTTCCCCAGCACCACCGTCGTTTGGGACGGGCAGAGTACTTCCTGAGGGTAGCGCATCGTAAGTCTTATCTACTACGTGAAGTACTTTCATGAAGAAAAGTTGGATCATAATTGCCCTTTAGGTTGCTTTCGAGACTGGTCTTTCAGTGGTTGGGACCGTTCCTAGATGTTGGATTTTCGCGACCTCTGCAAAAAGAAGGTGGGTGTCCTGATCAAGTCAACTAGTGGGTACCCAAACGTTGTAATTAAATTAGACCTATGGGAGCTACCCCGCTCCAGACTGACTGGAACAATCACCGACGCGGTCGAAGCAAACTTTTATTCACGTTGCGAACCGGAAAAACGGCCTCATCATTTGCAGGAGAAATTCGGTGGACTGGATGGGGGCTCTAACGTGACACCTTCGTCTACCAAAGAAGAGGATGACGCGATAAGCATTAGCAACCCTGAGAAAGTTGATCCAGATCTACCCCGTTCGAAATGGTACAGGTCCTGGTTTCGGCGAACGAAAAAAGCTGGAATACGAAAGTTTGATGCGTCGTTGACCAAGACTCTGCACCACACATTTTTCTTCAGGATCTGGACAGCTGGAGCCCTCAAGTTGTTGTCTGGTGAATTGCAATCCTCCTCGATTGTTGTTAGGCTCTAACCCGAAGCTTAGATACTCTGAAGACTACGACGCCGCTTTTGAGCAAAGTGTTGCTGACGTGGTTGACAGACTCATATATATACTATCGTCTTTCCGACGTTCAGAGGGCCGCCGCTTCAGGTATCAAGCAACCACAGGGAATTGGGTATGGTATCGGATTGGCAATAGGGTTATTTGCTATGCAAGGTACGAAAGTTTCGTAAACAATAAATAATCCGTCACTGAACGTCTGTCTAGAGGTCGCTAGTTTGGTAAGTCGATATCTCCATTTGCTCTGGATGTTTTCGTTCACATAGTTGATAGATGACGAATCATTATATGCAAAGTAAGTTCACTCGAGTAATATCACATTTATCGTCCGATATATTCCTCCATCATAGTGAGCATGACGACAGGCTTATCTGTGCGAACTGGGGTATGTATTTTCCAATCCGAAAAGATCTTGGGGTTTATGCTCTTCTCATTAGATTATCGGAAACATTTTCCGTAAATCTCTCCGATTATCTGGACGCGCTAGATTGGAGCACAGCGTTGGTCAGATCACAACCATGATATCAGCAGATGCAACCAGATTGGATCGTTTTGCGGCATTTGGACATAAGTAAGTACTCGTTTATGCTGGCGGTCACAATTTTGGATCCTGGCCAATGTATGCTTTGTTATTAGTCTTTGGGTATCTCCAATCCAGGTAATTTAAGACTCTATTCTACTGTACTAATCCTAAACTTTGTATAAAGATCTGTATTGGAATGGGTCTTCTGATTGGAAACGTGCGTCTTCCACGAGTTCAGATTAATATTCCAACATTTCATTCCATCGTAGCTCGGGTATTCTGCTTTAGTTGGATTGGGCGTGAGTCTCGCCTTTAGATCCCACTGGCTGGCGTACAAACTTCCTGATCATACCTCATAGGTCTTGCTCCTTGCATTTCCTATTCAAATAATTCTTGTAAAAGTGATGTTTACGCAACGAAAGAAGGGAGTCAAGATCACAGATAAACGAATTAGACTTACGACCGAGGTTTGTTTTGCGTCACTCACATGCTTTCATTCTGTTCTTAAAAAAATCATGCCGCCCTTCAGGTGCTTCAAGGCATAAGGCTCATCAAGTTCTATGCTTGGGAAGACTTTTACACTAATCAGGTTGGACGGCTTAGAAAAGCCGAGATCGCGACGATTCGAAAAGTCGCGTAGGTATCTTATTGCTGTGTTCTCTGCAGAAGTTGACACAGGTTTGGTTTTCAGTGTTGCGCGATCAGTCTTGATTGCAATGGTTACATTCATCCCAATCCTTGCGTCCATCCTCTCATTTGTGAGCTGTCTCTCCGTTATGCCACATGAAGGCGTGGGACTGACTTTCAACCCTAGATCACCTATGCGCTAAGTGGACATGACCTAAATGTTGCCATCATCTTCTCTTCCCTCCAACTTTTTAATGTTAGTTGATTTTCCTTGGTTCGTTCTATCTTACAATAATAATAAACATGTTTTTCATGCCAGATCATCCGTGGACCTCTGATATTTTTTCCTTTCGTATTTGCAAGTCTTTCAGATGCACTCGTCGCCCTCACAAGAATATCAAAGTTTCTCAATGCAGAGGAACTCGCGGAACCGTATACGATTGATTACGAGATGAAGAATGCTGTTACGATCGACGGAGACTTTACGTGGGAGACCGCTGGAAAGCTAGAGGGGGGTAAATTCGCAGTTGGTGCCCAAGAGGGCAGACTGGGTGGGGGAAAGGCTGTACGGAAAGGAAACGGACCAAAGGGGGAGAGTGAAGCGGTGTTGCCAACAATTGTCACGGCCGAGGAAGCTAGAGGCACGGAGACTGAGGATTCATCGAAGAGAGCGGAGGAAAAACCGTTTGAGTTAAGGGATGTGAAGTTCAGTGTGCCGAAAGGTGCTTTTGTGGCTATTGTGGGACGGGTTGGATCAGGGAAGGTATGCCCCCTGATCCCTATACACAATTTAATATACTAATGCCTTTCATTCTAGAGCTCTTTACTTCAAGGCCTCATTGGAGAAATGCGGAGAACGAAGGGAGAGGTATAGATCTAGATACATGTCTTTTCAAGTTGACTCATGGATTGTATGAAGGTTGCCTTCGGTGGAAGTGTTTCGTACGTACCCCAGACAGCTTGGATTCGCAACGCCACCCTGCGAGAGAACGTTGTGTTCGGTCAAGAGGACAACGAACAAAGGTCCGATATCGTACCATGATCGGTGGTTAGTTGCTGACTGAGCGTAGATTCCGTGAAGTCATTCATGCATGTAGTTTAGAGCATGATTTAGATATGCTTCCACATGGAGAATACACGGAAATCGGGGAGAAGGGCATTAATCTTAGCGGTAAGCATGTTACCTTCACCCCTTACAGCATCAAAGTAAATTTCCCAACTACAGGTGGTCAGAAGGTATATCTCAAGAATCCAAAGCTGCACAAAGAGGACTCACTGGTGCCTCATGCCATAGGCTCGGGTTTCTCTGGCTCGCGCCGCATACTCACAAGCCGATGTCGTGCTTATGGATGATCCGCTCTCTGCTGTAGACGCCTATGTCGGCAAAGCTATCTTAGAACAGTGTCTACTGAACGGACCTCTTGCAGACCGCACGCGGATACTTGTTACTCATGCCCTACATGTGTTAGACAAGACTGATTACATATACGTAATGGAGAATGGCATAATTACAGAGCAAGGCACTTACGACGTACGTTCCACCCATTGCTTGGTTTTACACTCTTGCTGATGTGCCGATTTCAGTCCCTTATGAAAGATAGCACAGTATTCTCACGCTTAATGGACGAGTACGGTAGCCTCGACCAGGAGGACGAACTCGAGAAGAAGAAGGGAAATAAGAAGGAAGGGGCGGCCGCTAATGCATCGGAAGAGATCAGCGACAAGAAAGCGGACGCTACGCTTATGCAGGCAGAAGAACGCAACACGGGTTCGGTGACTTGGGAGGTCTATGCAAAATATTTACACTTTGCGGGAGGGATTATTTGGGCGCCCATTATCATACTTCTACTAACGCTCTCCCAAGGGGCTCAAGGTAAAGTTCATTGTTCATTTTTGTGGCTCGTGGGCGCTGATCTTAGTGTTTTAGTTGGGAACAACCTGTTCCTGGGTTTTTGGACTGCGCAAAGTATTCCTGGGTTCCGGAAAGGGGATTATATGGCGATCTATGCTGCACTAGGTAGATAGGCCAGAGTCTCGGCATTTTCTGAAGCTTACCTGACTATATAGGTGCTGCACAAGCAATTTTCTCGTTCATCCTCAGCTTTGCTTTCGCGTACGTGCCGTCACTATTTCCGTCTGGGCATTCTTGTTCACATGCCCTTCTGCTTCCAGATTTGCAAGTTTAACAGCAAGTCTGAACCTCTTCAGAGCCGCATTGTCTGGTGTGTTAAGGTCACCAACATCATTCTTTGACACAACGCCGATGGGTAATTCGTGGATGCCTAAGAAATTACAAGGATACGGAACTAACTTTGGTTTTCAGGTCGTATATTGTCACGGCTTTCTAAAGATCAAGACACACTGGACACGGAGCTTGCCACTACATTATGGCAGGTAAATTCTGCCAAATTTCTATCATTGATTGTGCATTCACCACTCAATAGTTCCTCACGACCTTCAGTTCAGTTCTCGGGACAATTGCACTTGTGTTTTATACATTTCCTTACCTTGGCATAATTTTTGCGCCCATGTCTGTTCTGTATTATATGTTGTCCATGTACTATCGGCGTTCGTCGGTAGAGACCAAACGCCTGGATTCTTTAATGCGTTCGGCGCTCTATGGATCATATTCTGGTATGCCGTAGAGCACCCTATCCTAGGCTATGTGCTAACCTATATATTCAGAGACATTGACTGGTCTTTCAACAATTAGGGCATACCGGGAACAGGTGAGTCTGAGTAGCTCGTCCAATACATCATCCTCATCAATTCCCAGGCCAGTTCCGTGAAAAGTGCTGATGCAGGGCTGGACATGGAGAATCGCGCATACTACATGACAATCTCTATTCAGCGCTGGCTGGCGATTAGGTTGGACTTGTTCGGAAACATTCTTGTCTTTGGTATAGCCTTGTTTGCTGCTGGTTTCCGGAAGACGGTGAATCCATCGAAGATCGGTGTAGTTCTGTCCTATACGCTTAGCAGTAAGTGCATTTGCTGCTAAGTATTTCAAACTCTTTATGACGATGTCCCAGTCACTCAGATCTTTTGTGAGTTGTTCTGACTGCTCACTCTCTGTCACATTCACCGAAATGTGTATAGCCGAGATGATATCCCAATTCGCGCAAAATGAGCAAAACATGAATGCGGTTGAGCGAGTGCTTCATTACAGTGAACTCCCGCTGGAAGGTGAAGCTTCTACTCCCGACGATCCACCAATATCATGGCCAGAAAATGGACATATCTCTTTTATCAATGTCAAAATGGCTTACCGGGAAGGTCTACCGCTCGTTTTGAAAGGCATCACTTTCCAAGTTCATCCTGGTGAGAAGGTAAACAGTTCTCTGCTCCCGTGGTCTAGTCGATGTTGATATCCTTTCCAGGTGGGGATTGTTGGACGCACGGGTGCAGGTAATCTAACGATGTCACGCCTATTCGATTAAATTAAACATCACATCAGGCAAAAGTTCCTTGTTACAGGCTCTTTTCCGGTGGGAACGAGACCAATCTCCACTAATTTTCCATCTTGATGTGTTCGCAACAGGACGGTCGAAGTGCAAAGTGGGAAAATTGAGATCGATGACCATGATATCAGCCGCATCGGTCTGGATGCTTTACGTGGTCGTCTGGCTTTAGTGCCGCAGGACAGTACTCTGTTTCTTGGGACCTTACGCGAGAATCTGTATGTTTTTATTACTTGTTAATGTTAATATTACGCTTACAATAATCTGTCACAGCGATCCTCAACGATTACGCACTGATGCTGAGTTGATTTCAGTACTCCAGCGAGCATGGTTATTACCAAAAGATGGATCAGACCCCGTCGCTGAAGCAAAGTTCAGTCTGGACTCAACTGTGGGCGATGAAGGCAGGGATTGGCTCTGTATAGTCGAAGCAACCATACTGACGAATGTTCAGGGTCTAATTTCAGTGCAGGCGAAAAGCAATTACTGGCACTATGTCGAGCCCTTGTCAAGAACAGTCGTATCATCATTTTGGTTGGTTTATCGAATCTACCCTCTCATACGGTACTTATACTTTAGTAGGATGAAGCCACTAGCAGTGTAGACGTCGAGACTGATGCAAAACTACAACGTACTATTCAAACCGAGTTTGCATCATCGACTCTGTTGTGCATAGCACATCGTCTAAACACGATAGGTTGGCACCATTCCTGACTCTAAGCTGGCCATTATTCTGACTATTTCTAGCCTATTACGATAGGGTTCTTGTAATGGATGCTGGAGAGGTTGCAGAGTTTGACACAGTCCTCAATCTTTTCGATAAGGAAGATTCGATCTTTCGATCATTATGCAACGAAGCAAACCTCCAGAAGGCTGACATCTTACGGATACGGGCAGATCATAATGCGATCTCGAGCCCTGCTGATATAAGAGGCCGACTAGCTCAAACTGGATGAAGTTTGCGACGCGAAATTGTCTTCCAGAATCCAGTACTAAGAAACCTGCTAACTAGTGGTCACGGTAGATGTATATAACTTGAACAATCGATCATCATGGCGTCGCAATTTTTTCGAGGCAAGCTTCAAGCTTGGCTATGCATTATACTCAGTGGTGCATCAGACGATTTTGAAGCCATGGCCCATCAGCCTGCCACGGTTCGATCGCCAACCGGAGTTACGTACCCAAGCCGTTTTTGCAAATTGCGACAACTTGAAGAATCAAGATGGTCATGCTTAGGCCTAGTTCTTACCATCTAACATGAACCCCTTTCAACAGATCCTGTTGGACGCAAAATTGACCTGGTAATTGAGACCGCTGGGTTGATATTTCGGGGCCGCTGATTGCATCTACAGCAAGCAGGGAGATGCTCTATTCAAAGCGGGGAAATTTGATGACGCGAAGAAATCCTACTGGGAACAAGCTTCAAAACTCGTTGGTCCAAGGTTCCGGATTCCAAGTATTGCAGGTGTAGGAGATGGTGGTGTGAGGAGTGATCTATACATCGAGATGGACCATTACGATAGAGCAAACCTAATGGGCTGCTGCAGCGGAATTGCCAAGTGTTTCATTCGTGAGGGGGATATTGAAAGTGTATGTTTCATTTTCAAGTTTTCGGAGCTTCGATAAATGTGTGCTTGAAGGCTCTCGCATGGCTCGAAGAAGTTTCTGTGCTCTACCGGAATACCTATTTCTCCACAGATGTGCCACTTTACGGTAAGCATCGATTTTTGCTGTGAAAGATGTTTGAACTGACTATAGTTAGACTGGATCGATTTCAATCTCGACCTCCCTGAACTCACGTTTAGGCGTCTCGTAGGGCTTTCGACTACTTCAGAAGTGTTCTTGTCGCTTGGCAACACCGGGACTGCGACCCATCGCCGTTGGGTTGCTAATACAAGCATCGTAAATATGCCAGCTCAGCACCGGACGCCCAGAATTAATGCAGTAGCCAATGTGGATGCAGCTGCTGATCTCGTCCAACTCCGCCATCCAGATCCAGCTTTGACACCCAGACTAGAGCTCAAAGCGCCGGGTCTCCAGGTACTTGGATCGTGGGCCAAGATTCCGATCAAGTCACCAGCGCGTATACTAGCGAGATTTGGGTTCACCAGTTTTGTATGGAAGAGTAGGTTCCAAGTAAGCTGTCTGGGGGAGTGTCGATTAAATATCATTTCTAGGTCACCTATATGTTGCTGGTGGTCGAAAGGATTCTCTTGGACCCTTCTATCGTGATCTTTGGTGCTTAAATCTGGTGGAGCTCGACGCCTGGCGACCTCTCCCAGATTATCCGATTCCAACGTCACGCACAGGTGCATTTCTGAACTGGAACATGGCCTTACATGAAGACAAGGCCTATCTCTTTACGGGACGGCCAAAGGTCGATTATTTTGACCTTGTGACTGAGAAATGGGGTTACATCATGACTACATATACTCCCACTGGACAAGATGAATCTGCTGGTATCCTTAACAATTGGCCTTATCCGGGCTCTATTCTTTCAGATAGTGCACAACAAATCACTCGGGGAAAACTCCTCGTTTTTGGGGGTGCACATAAGAACACTAGTATTGGATGCAATCTCTTCATGGAACTCAATCTCGAGACAAAGACCTGGAGACGATTAAGCGGATATGTCATGGCGCCAATCAACAACGATTATTCTTGTCCTGGCCCTCGTAAGTCGGCTGCATCATGGGTGAGCAAGGACAAGGACCGCTTTTATTTGTTGTTTGGGCAATGCGACAGAGAGGGAGCCAGACTGACGAACGAACTTCACGGCGGTTCTTCTGCGTATCCATTCGAAGATATGTGGAGCTGGGATCTCAAGTCTGAAAAGTGGCGAAGAGAAAGGCTCGCTGGCAATCCCCCCTGTCCCAGAACTGAAATGGCATGTACGTATGTAAGTTCATCCTGTACATACTCTTGGCCGGACCGTCCTGAAGACTTTGTTTAGAATGTCAAGTTAGGTCGAGTCATCGTATTTGGGGGTTATAATCCTTGCCTGCCAACATTTATCGTCGCCAAAGGTCAAAGATTCAATTACTCGTACTTTGCCGACACTTTCATGTACATTCCGCCTGACCCTGCATCCCTTCCGGTATCTACGCCCCTCACGAGCCCGACAACGCTGGCGGACACTGGAGAGCCCAAGTGGAAACAGATCCTGACAAGAGGATTCCCAACGTACAGGTGTCAGGCCCAGCTTACATCGGATCCTGATACAGGCAAGACGTATTTGTTTGGAGGTTTTACGAACCACGACTTCGTACCTGGCCGCAAAGATTATAATACAAAATCGTTTGGGGACGTTTGGCAATTGCGAATCGATGAACCTGGAGGATGCTTCGAGGGCGTGGACCTGGAAGAGGAAACCCGGACTGCAAAGGCTGGTCCTTGGCAGAGATGCTTCAGCTGCGGTGATGCTGGTCCTTGGAAGAAGTGTGGTGGTCCGTCATCTTCCTGTGTGATTGTTCCTGCAGATCTTAATGGATCGTTATAGGGACTTGCAAAGGACGGGCCTTCTTCTGTGGCCAGGAATGCCTCAAGGAAGGGTGGAAGGAACACAAGAGAATACACAAATGTCAAAAGCTAAACTAATGGCCACGAACGTCATGGTCGTAATGCTTGTTATATATTGCATCAACTGGTTTACTTACGGATTGTTTGTTTTCCACAGCGAAAATGATGAGCTTGATGGGAGGCAAGAGTGACAGCAAGAGTGAATGTGCTTCATGTGGTGCAAGTATTGTTAGTTAGGAATTTGCTCGATCATAGTCACGGTAATGTATGTCATTCAAGCTTGGTAAGGACCGCCGATATACCTCAGCTGGATGCGTGTTCGGTTGCGACACTCTGGCGAGTCTTCGGTGGAGCTTTGTGGTCAGCAGGAATCAGTCACCAGCCTATCGTCTGCGGAGAATTGATTTGCTAAAGCGCCCAGCTGATAATTGAATGGCCTCCCGTGCTGTCATAACGCTCTTTTCTCGGGAAAACAGGCATCTATCTTCGCGTTTCCAAGGTCCCTCAGGCGTCGACACAATGAATTGAATATGAATGCCCTGATATTTTAGTGCAGAAGTCTTCATCTTCCCTACCATGCATTCTAACGATGCCCTCCTCACTATCTTGACATTATCGATTGGAGTCGTCTCAGTTTCCCGCAATCTTTGCTCCTCCTGCACGTTAACCATCGTGGTTTTACCCCGAACCAAAAGATCTCCTATTCCGTCTCAAGCTGCCTAAAGGAAGCATGTAATTACGACGAGGTAGGCTGGCCTTTAGTTCGGTTGGTTATTAATCCATGAACAGGTGGCAGCAATGGTTACTCAAGCAACAGGTCAGAAAATTACTCAAATTAAAATGACCCATGAAGAGGCAGTCAAATACTGGTTCCGCAGGATGAGCTTAAGCTAGAGATTGATGCTGCCGAGGGTACAGAACAGGTTTTTCTTGGGAGGACAAGCAAGTTGGGAAGAAACACTTATATTTCAGGGATCGGAAGTTGATCAAGCAGTAAAAGGACTGAGGCAGATTAAAGGTATTGAGGTGTCGTGTGTGAAGTCTTGTATGGTATGTTGCGGTGAGCAGAATGGTGGTTATCTCTCGACACATTGCCATGAATATGAAAGACAGCCGTTAAAAGTACAGATCACCAATCCAGGCAATCTATATCGTGAAGATGCGAGGTCCCATCATCAGAGTGATTTCGAAGGGGCCCTCCACCGATCTAGGGGCAAATGGTCCCTGTTTCTGAGTGGCGATTGTGCGAGTTTCGAGACTTTTTAAGGCTTTAACACAAATTAGCATGATGATGGAGCGGGTGAAGATTCGCAACAATATCTCAGCTACAATTTTCGTCGCTTGGAACTCTTGCTCGCCTCGATAACATCCTCCTTCCTTTCATCCACTCTTTTCAGAAATTCTACCTTCTCAAGATATCCTCCACTTCGTCTATTAGCCTCTAGCTCATCTTTGAGTCCAGAGCCCTCCTGAGCCTGAACATGCGTTCGCCAATCCATCGCCGATTTATCGAGCGTCGAGAGTTTCTTTGCTTTTTGTGTGGGGATAGCCGCCAATGACACTTTGGGTTTACGAGGGCCAGGACGTTTTGCAGGAAGTTTTGTTAACGTTGTCGTGGAAGATGAAGTGTCAATAGCAGAAGGGTCTGGCATCGGAGTCTCTGGTGGTATAACGGATCCAGATGCCACTGGAGGCCCGCCTTCTGACTCTGGTTGGCGCCATAATGGCCATTTCTTCGCGTCGGGAGAATCGGCAGGAACATCAACAACTTCTCTAGTGGAGGGGTGAGTAATGGAAATGGAACTCGGGAAGGTATATTTACATGACATCCTCTCCAGCAAATCGGTACCGTTTTTCTACTCTGATCATTTCTTTCGGAGGCTCTGGCTGGGATACTACCTGTGGTGTTGTCACTGACTCTCGGAAGGACGCCCACAAGACATCGCGTGCCCTTTAATCGAGGTTAGAGTTGGGCTCCCAGCAGAATTATTCACAACGACTTATGTACTTCTTCTTTTCCTCTTCATCTACCTCCGACGGTGGTGAAGCCTGTACAGGTTTTGATTCGGGTTCGTCTTCAGAGTCTGAGTCTTTGGAGAAAGGTTATAAGATGAGCGACACGATAGTACTTGGCTTACCGTCGTCCACTGGGGGGACGTAGTCTTCATCATCTTCATCTTCAGAGTCGTGATTAGCAGTAGTCGACATTGTACATAGTAGTTGACTACATGCCAAAGTTGTTGTAACGTATTTGTCTACTCAAGTTAGTCTTCGGAAATCGGAGGGGCGCGAAGCCTGGTCAGTTGGTGACTGGTGACCTCTCAATGTACGCTACGTGAAGCCGTCAGACTCACTCGATCGCGCGAATTGTAATGCACGGGATTCCGTTC
>QLOJ01001778.1:0-23227 GCA_003313625.1 Tricholoma saponaceum | reverse complement strand
AGTCCAAAACATTGCACAACTTGAAAGGGAGACTACTCAAATTCACACATTTTTTGCTCAACCCAACCTTATTCCCCACCACTCAGTCCTCTCGGGATCATCCAAGACTTTGTTCAAGTTTCAACCACCATTCCCAGTGAACGCGGTCATCATGACCACCCTTTTTTGCCCACTCTTTCGAAGCCTCTCGATCTCCCAGAGCACAACACACCTTGCAGAGACGTGCATAATGGACTGTCCATATTTCTTTTTCGTACAACCCTTCCATTATCTTGAGGATCTCCTGATTGTGCTTGATGATATGATCATCGGAAATAGAGAGGTTTGACGCCCATTCTCTCGAGGGGCGATCATCCCAAAGAGAGTCAGCTTTGGAGACTTCGATTAGCAAAAGCACACAAGGGACAGGTACGGAGGAATTTATATTGGAATAACAGGTCCTTTTGACGTTCTTTGCGGGACGATACGGAATGTAATCTGTTCATTTGGTTGAAGGTTACATAGAGCGGGGACGGGGAATTAAGGTCCAAAGTGGGTTCGGAATTGGGAATGCAGCTGTCGCAGTTGTCAGATGGGTAGAATTTGTTGTATGCAGAAAATGTTACCTGTGGTTAATGCGCGTTATGAGATGGCATACAACGGTATGTCCACAACATGCGGACTGATACGTGCATGAAGTCACGATACTCTGGCTTCAGAGTGGGATCGATGTAGTGTAGAAAGGCCGTAGGGTACAATATCAGAGGCCGCTCATCTACGATAAGTTGGCCGACTTGGATGGGGATGTGCACGACCATCCCTTTCCACATACCAGGGATGCCTTTGATATCGAATGGCCATGACATCGAAGGTTGCTTTGGAAGCCAGGGAGGGCGAGAATAGCTTCTTTAGTACTGGAGTAAAGCACAGAGCAAAGCTATCTCGCCCGGGCCTGGGTGTGGTATATGATCGAAGTCGAAAACTTGAAAGTCGGCTGGAATGTAAAGTTTCGATTTATCCCGGGAATCAGCCTCACGAGCATTAAGAATTTTGGTGTCCGGAATAGGGACAAGTCCGGGTGTCACCAACTTATTTGCTTTGATGACATGAACCACCTTGTGCACTATAGTACATCCTAGCATCTTGGGAGGCGCTGTCAGCAAACCTCATCTCATTGCTGAATATTGAGAATGGATAGGAGTGGGATGTAGGAAGCGACTTGGCAATCATCCTTGAGACGCAACAATGAACTCATTGCAAGGTAGAGCAAATCCATGATTACTTACCGATAAAAAGTGGCAATCACAATCGATCTATATCCTCTAGGCAGCACAAAACCCACAAATAGTCACTCCAAGAAGACGCTAGACAGATCCGCAACAAGATCAAAGATCGAGATGTAAGGGTGAACAGGTATTCTATCTCGACACTATTGTATTGGTGGAGATGCCCAAGTTCATAGAGATCTCAGATGCGTGCAACGAAATGATGTGCCTTTCACTAAGCGCTGAATGCCCCTGCCAAACATGACATTGACCAAATACCAGGGGGTAAAGGTACTGGTATGTTTCCTCCTCGCGAGGTTCTCCACCTACTTACCTACCT
Organism: Tricholoma saponaceum; assembly: GCA_003313625.1. Lineage (NCBI taxonomy): Eukaryota > Fungi > Basidiomycota > Agaricomycetes > Agaricales > Tricholomataceae > Tricholoma > Tricholoma saponaceum. Next base: position 21,643 of record QLOJ01001778.1, on the reverse strand, counting down.
CCCCACTACCGCATCCTCCATCACTTCAACATAAATTGTTATGATTGTCTTCATCTTTTCATCCGCTACAACAATAAATGTTGACGACCTGGACTGACTGCTAAGAGACATGGTGAATTTGCTTTTTTGAAAGCCTCGAAGGGTGTCTGACGCCAGAAGCAGCGGACTTGGCACGGACGGGTGAGGGAGCATGGAAATCATGATGCTGAGAAGCCTAGTGTTTTCGTGTTGCATCGTGGAGCCCCGTCACACTCCTAGCATGAAAGCTCGTACGAAAGAGAGCCTTGCTAACGGTCTTCGCCTATAGCAGCCGCAGAACCGAAGAAACATATAGCGAGCTGTACGCATGGCGTTGTTTCCTCTCACTGATAGAAAAGCTGAGACGAGAACGGCCTGCTTGAGTAGGGTGGGAGACTTTTGCACGAGGGTTCATGAGGTTCTTTGGAACATTGCCTCGACAAGCCCAGTTATCATACTACCTTCCGCGATGTATATAACATAATACTTTCGTAAGAATTGGGTCACCACACTGCAGCTGGCGCGCGTGTATCTCTGGAAGAAGCCAAAGTTATCTTGGCGCGAGGATGGCAGGTTCGCGCCGGGTGGTGATTCGGGTGTCGCTCGCCTGGTGACTTGGCGCACATAAATCCTGTGATAGAGGACGATCTCAGAACGTGAAGGAGGTCCGAGTCAATTGCCGTGCTAGTGATCGTTGAGGACAAATGTATGACTCGAGAATTGTGAACCCATTCATGTCCTTTCGAACTTGTTGTCATAAGTTGTCATATAGCGCAGGAGGGAAACCTCAAGATGATTGTTGGTGTTTGAAGAGGTGGTTCAGGCGCATGAACGACGTGTGGAATGTTGGAGGTCGACTATCACGCGGTCACAAGATGCATATGTTACTAACTTAGCTCCCACTAACAATATGAATTTCATGCAGATTGGCTTCTCATTTCTTATCCCTTCTTGGGTTTAATCTATCGTTGGACGTTATCTAAACCATTGGTGATACTGTGCTCTATATCAGGAGGAATCGTAATGGATACATACTCACTCGCTTGCCGGACATACAGCGGGTAGATGATCTACTTAACAAAGGCGGCTGTCACACTTTGAGCTCTAGATTTCTAGAACTCCCGATGCCTGGGACACCATACTTAGGGATCTAAATTTGAAGCGAAGCTGGGGACAATGACAAGGGCCACAATAGATTACCCTCAGATTAAGGACAAAAACCAGCAAAAATTAGGGACGATGTTATGGAGACCTTTCAAGCCCGAGTCTCGGCCCTCTCACTCTAGACCAGTTTCTCCATCACATATGCACGAGGCGCTGTCAGATTTGAAGTTTTTTTCCCTTGACAGATCGCGTTGTTATGTAATTAAATGTTATGAAGACTGGGAGACGCCACGGTATCCTTACCCTGCACTACTTGCTGCGGTCTACTGCGGTAGTATTGCGGTTCGTCATTGGTTCCCCCTGTGCACACCTATTATTTGATCCCTTATCGCAGAAAACTCTTATTCGCAGGTTGACGCGGTCCACTTACCATACGGTACTTTGCTCTTTAACTTTAACTCTAGATGTTCAAGCGAAGGACTCGAGAGTCCGAGGTTCTGCGATCAACACTCCACGGGTCCAATCATTCTATACTACACAATATATTCTCCGGACGGCCTCATTGTGTTGGGATACAGACACGCGGAATCCAGGTGGGACGAAAATGAACCATACCATTTTCCATCGACTCCCATGATATTTTTATTTCCCCCTCCCCCACAAAGGCCAACGTTCCATTCAGCTCCTCGCCAGCGGATGCACCATGTGTCAAAGGCGGATCAAGTCAAGACCTTGTTATGAACGTTGAACTCACATCAACCCTCGCCCTGCAACTGCCCGCGATGGGAACTAGGAACCCATTTGACTCATTTGTCGTTTCCATGTTCAAGCCAAGCCAATTGGTTCCCGCGAGTGGTCGTCTGACGCTTGGATTATGCCTACCAGCAGCCTCATGATCACTCTCGGAATAAACATGACAACATGGTGTCATAGGGATCGTCCAGGTCCAACGAGGAACCCACATGTCCCTCAGATCATGGCGCTTATGGCTGTGTGAACGTGCGCTGTAGTAGACTGGAAGAATGTTATCATGGGGCGTAGACCACATGAATTTCAGCGCCTCAAATCTAAGGCGCTAAATTTCGAAGTGAAATGGAACGGTGGTTTAAAATAATCCTTTGGGGGCTGTTCTCCCTGTCCTCTTCGGCTTCCCCTCTCAGAAGGGTTTTTATGAGTTACGGAAGGTTTCCTTGATGAAGGACAGATTTCACAAAGCCTTGACTAAGGCCTAGAATTGCCTCGGCTCTGTCCAGACAGTCGAAAAATGAAATATCGGTGTTGGAACCTTCTGGTGATCAGTTCCGTGAAGTCATATTGGGAAGTTAGTAGACGGCGAACAGGAGCTCCATATTTATGGAATGCCGCCTACTAATATACGTTAGGCTCACGTCATCTGTACCCTACTTCTCGCACCAACTGTCAGAACATTGCGCGAAGCATGATTGGTGTCCAAATATAAGCACTTGGAAGGTGAGAATTCTGGCTCAGAGAAAGGTCCAGGCGAGAATGACCCTCTTACCCCAAAATATGACCTTTCGGAATGGTACTTACTGAGTACGACAGACTCGGAAAATATACAATGATAACTTACCAAGAGTCGCTAGGTGTCTGGAGGTGGTCTTTCGAGGTCTGTACTAATGTGCGAGCCGTCAACGCTCCTGTGTCTATGATCACTCGAATAAGGCAAAGTCATGTACTGCTTCTGAAATGATGGAGACAGACACGAGAATAGGGTGTCGAGCGTTCTTCACGCAGCATTAACACGTACTCATTCACCCGTATCCTCAGCCTTGAAGTAGATGATTAGGACCGAGGATCGCTCATCAAACGGAAATCACGACATCCCGATGCCGCAACCTAGCGCTTAGGGTGACTGTGCAACTGTCCCTAGCCATTGCTGAAATCTTCAACGCCTGTTCATGAAGGTTGGTGGAGTGCGTCTAATATGCGAAAGTCCTATTAACGAAAGGTTAAAGAAATTAAATCAGGCGGTCCGGTATCGTAACATGCAGCATTGGTGCGCTCGGCGAAGGGAATAAAACCTTGGGCTGTTTGACAGGGTCAACAACGCCAGCGTGCCGGTTCTAGAATCAGGATCTGAGCACCACCGGGAGGGTGGTACGCCACCCTTAGTTATCCCATCGATCGATGAACGGCGAGAAGATGGGAACATGATAGTAAACAGTCAGGGGGTAAGCAAGGAAAGTTTGATTGTGCTCATGATCGAACATATGCCTCTTTCCTTTGTTTCTTGATAAGGAACATCTGTTCATCTCCACGTCAGGGTCCTTGAATGTCCAGTGGCACTACGTCAAGGGCAGAGGCTTCCCGTCGTCAGCGCAGCAGTTAGAGCTAGTTAGAGTCTCCGAGTAGAAAAATATATGGTTACTTCTCCATTTGAAACCGTCCTCGTGCAATACTGCCGAAGCGGGATACGTCATATATATGACTCTAAAATTCAACAGAACAAAAGCACTTTCCGGACGTAAAAATGCAATGAATCCGCGTGCAGGACCCTGACAATGTTGCACACCTTTGCAGTGTAAACCGAAGATGTCCGAACAGCCCGAGCGATCTAGCTTGGTATGTAAAATGACTGAAAAAAGAAAGGAAGCATAGAAGTATAGTCAAGGGCGTGATCATAAACGGCTCTGAACGTTACCAAGCTGTTTACGTATTGTGGAAAGGCGTTTAATTTCGGCAGGATATATATGTTCGAGAAACGTTTCTCTTCGACATCGCTGCCGCCGTACTGTTGGAAACTCGGAACTGATGGGGAAAGTCGCTTAAAGACTAGGAGACTTCATAACAACGTATGATAGGACAGACGGAGATTAAAAAGGGACCGATCCATTCGATTTTTTGAAAGGACAAGTCGCAAGACATATCGAGCCAGATTCGTTCCACGTAACATAGTCAGACTGTCATCGCCATCTTATCCAGGGTTAACGAAGATGCGCCTGTTGATCATGATCATACCTTGATGTGACTGAATGGGTAAACGGCGTGGCCTTAAACCCGGCCACGATGGAGTGACCCAGAGCGGTACGTTCGCCCCAACATTGTGGCGGGATGTTGGAACCATTTGAATTCCGTGGTGCAAGGGCCTATGGAAGAAGTTGCGACTCCGTGGACACGCCATCTCCCCATGGCCTCTTGAGTGCGATTTGACGGATTTGTTACTTCGTAGATGCCGTGAAACGATCATCGACGTTGGCTCGGACACAACGGCAACCAAACGGACCAACGGCAACTTGAAAGTCAACCAGCCAAGTTTCCCACGAAGCTTACGCGACAGTCACGAGGTCATCGACGCTTACAAAGTTCGAAATGTCGAGAAAACTACGCCAGCTACTGGGGAAGACGCACAAGAAGAGAGGCCACGGCCAATTCCGTCAAATCATCGAGTTCGCCGTGATTTATCAATGACAATGGAGTTTCGCGGCCTTTGGAAAACAACATCTACAAATCCCGAGATGGTCGCCGCCATCTGCTCTCGGCGTATATTGAACGTTGCCCTCAACATCGTAGAATTACAGAAGCTTCAAGATCCTTTTTCGCGTCATTCTCGTCAAAACGTGGCTAGACGGCGACCTGGAGGAAGTCCGCGAATCTCTCATCCTCCGAACTTGTCGATACAATCACTTCGCCAGAGGTCATCATCATGATGGGACTGTAATTCCCGCTGCTCCCTGGAGCTTCAGGTTCAACTGCAAAACGTTCCGTTTGTGAACTGTAATGCAACTGATCGGTCGTGAATTCCCTCTCCTATTTTGGCCATCTATTCTTGGAATGACGGAATTCTGCTTTTCTTGACTTCCCATTGGCTTCATCTCATCGATTGTCAAACATACTCCGACTGTGGCCGGGACAGGAGGCGCACAACAGCGGTGCTCATGTCCGCCTTGCGTCACGAAACTACGCAACGTGCATCTCAGCCAGCATCGACATCTGCTGCCATGTATATAAGCGGTATATTCTTCCAACCCCCACTTTCCGTCACACCGAGCCTCCTCGCTCTCGCCGCTGCACAGTGTAGTTACCCTCATCAATTCCGCTCTACTACGTTTCCGACCGCTGTTAGTCATGACATTCACCATCAACCCCTGCGCATGCCCTCACGCAGAGGATAGTCATTATCTCATTCGTTGCGGATGTCCCAACGACCGTGGTCCCGGACATCCCATGCATCAGATGGATGACGCGTTCCATAGAGTCTGGTGCTCCGAATGCCTCATCTACTGTTACCATCCTCCCAGCTGCCCTGGACTTCACTCCACCACATGGGTGAATTACCTTAATGCTTTATTCATGGGGTTACACACTTCTTTCCGCGAGTTTCTCAGACGTGAGTTACCTTTGGTCCACTGAGATTTTCATCTCTCACATGGCGTAGTCGCTATTACAAGGCTTGCTCGGTTGACCCACCCAATCTTCGCAGTTGAGCCGTGGAGACGACGTTGATGAATAAGGATATCGCACCTACCGCCGTAGAGGTCCAGTTCAGTCGCGGAGCGCTGAGTTGTTTTCTTTTGAAGCCAACGCACTAGTCATTGGCGGGCGTCACCTATCTACTACCTTCACGCCCAAGATTAATATTCTGTATCATGCAGTTTCCTAGACCCATGATTGGTTGATCCTTCTCTCGAACAGAATAGTTAGTTATCATAACCTTTACTGTATCTGTATGATTCCTCCTCGCATAATTCAACTCATTCATATTCGATAATCAATAGAGGTTCACCCGAATGATCACGAGGCGGATTATGTCGGATCACACTTCAAAATCATTGCCTTCCAAGCCACGCTTGTTGCGTGATGGACAGATTTCACCAGTGTGTGTTCGTAACATGGTACCCTTTATTTCGGGCATACCCTTTCATAACTCGGGAAGGTCAGTGGCGCGAAAGGTATATTTTCTAATCACATTGCATCGGGGGTGAAAGTTGCATGTTTCGGTGGGATGTTTGGCGACAACAGATCCTGAAGCGAGGAACCAAAGAAGTCCTATTTCCTTCTTTTGGTTCGAGGCTTGGGAAAAACTACTGGTGCCTTCAGCATAGCCCGTTTTGTTCCCGAAGCGGAGCTTGGCAGTCCTAAGCGAACGCAATCTCTTTCCGATAGCGGCGAAATTTTGCAACCTAAGCAGCGGGAGAGAACGTAAGATATAGGAAAGGCAATCAGGGCCGTTTGCTCACCAAGACTTTTGAATAAGTCGTTAACCCTGTATTCATTAATTAAGCCTTGCAATAACGAGTTGGAGTGACGACATCGCATACTTTGAAACCTGCATGCTCAAATCGTGCGCCAACACGGTGGTATCGGTAGCGAAATTGTCTACCTTGAGGCACAGTGCGAAAACATGGGTCAGGAGATTGGTTTCCGTCGCGGAAGTTGGCGTGTGACTATTGATTCATATTACCACGAGCGGGTGCGAGCGCGGGGAGAAGGTGGGGGAAGTACGCACTTTGTTGAATCACGAACTACTTCAGTAAATCTTGAGACTAGATTGTCAATGACGATACTAGGCACACCCGGCATTGCTTCGTGAAGCTTGTCCTTCTCTACAGCCTTCCTGTTCTGTTGCAAGAAACGCCGGAATGCAAGCATAGCCGATATATATAACAAGATTTTCCTATTGCATTAGGGTTTGTTAGACGAGGATAATTGAAAGGCAGACAACAACGTACAGGGTTTTCTTCCTACCCTTTGAGGTTTCATGGCTCTGCTCTCTCTTCCCCGTGACATGTGTATTGATCCAGTCTGACCACTTGAAAAATAAAAGTGCCTGCCTGTCCTTATCGCTGTTCGCCTGCTCAAACGCGCTGATGGAGAGCGTCTTCCATTCCACCTCTGGGATAATGCCATGCAGTGGATATACATCCACGGGGTCCGTCGCAGAAGCATCAAAAGGTGGTACGAGCCTGTTGCTGTCTACTGCCTCTCTGGCTTCTTCTATCGATATGAAGTATTACGGCAAAGATAAGGGCGATTGATAGGGAACATGTACACGCACCTTGTGTCGGCAGTCCAATGGCACCCTTATCTATGCCATCCATAACAAAGTCCATGACGCCCTCCATGGCACTGACATCTACACGATTTCGCTCCCTTGCACGGATGTTTGCCTTTGCCTTTTTGGTTCCGAACGTCTCGCCCAACGCATCTCTGGCTTCTCGGAATTGCAAGGCTGTGGGTGCTGGGGTAGGGGGGATAGACTTTAGGGCTTTCACCGTACGCGTTAAAATATATGGAGATTTTGCTGTAGGGAGAATGCTCAAGGTAGAGGTCCTACGGTTGTGTACCGCGACAATATATCTTGTAGTAAATCAACCCAACTATTCGTGTACGAACATGAGAGATAGGCTCACCGACATCCTGCATCAGCCGCGCGTTGGCTCTCTTCCTCAGTTGAGATGAACTCAACCTGGTCACTTTCACCAACTACCAGTAAGTCTTTCTCATCGTCGACATACTCGTCAGACGCTTTCTTTCCCTCGTCCTCCTTGTCTGTTTTAGTCTTTTTACGCGCATAGCACTTGAACGCTGTAGTCGCCGGTGGCTGGATCGATGGGTAGCTAACTGGAGTGCAACATTGTTAAATGTCCTGTGGAAAATCGTTTTCGTCGTCGACGCACCGAGCAGAGGACCAGGAGAACTTAGTATTGGTGCAGCCAATTTAAAAACCAAACCCGGGGACGAGATGGCGTCCCGCTTCCGCTTCTTCGAGACTGATTTGGAGGTGGCCATGAATCCCTCCAGGCTCGATCTTGGCGCCTTATTATACTTTTGTGGGACTCGTTGTGTCGAGAAGGACCGTCGTGGTCGAAGTGGTGAAGTGGTGAAGTGGTAGGACGAAGAAACAAAATTATATAAATGTTTGCGACGGGATACTCCTGTCTACGAACTCGACAATGCGTATCGGCGCCGCCCGTTATTAGGTGCCTCAAAGAGCTCTTTGGTCGTTATCTTACCCCGTTTTTCCTGAACTGATCCTTTGCTAGTCTACTTTGCTACGGCCGCTGTCAGTAGCGCCTCCGACACAGCAAGATTTAGCTGTTAGTAACAACTGCAAGCTGTACAAGCCAGTCGAGCACATTAGACGTTGCTCTGCAGAGCAACTACGACATACACATTGTTCGTGTAATGTCAAAGTTCTGCTCCCCCGTCCAGAAGAGCGAGAGCAAGAGCCCATCATTAGGGCCACCCAGGGCTTCTGATTTCCAACAGTCTTCACCACCATCAAGCAGTGGGGTCCCAGTCAAGAAAGAAGAACCTCTGAAGGAAGAAGAGCGTCTTTGTATCTTCTCTAGCATGAACATCAAGACCGAACTTAAGGCAGAACATCTCGATGCATCTCCTTCACAGTCGCCCACCCTCAATGACAACGACTCAATGTCACCGAAAAAGTTCAAATTCTCTCCAACCCCAACCCCCCCTCCTTCAACGACAAATGGCACCACATCCATAGCGCCTTCTCCCCCACCTACGCCTTTACATACTTCTACAATTAACTCAAAGAAGCCGCCAGGTTCTGCACCACAGCTCATTGGAGACCTCCCAGTTGCGCGAGACGAAGCTCTCGCGAGCTTCCATGAAATCCCTGAAAACAATTACCAATACAAAACATTGGGTCGCTCAAGAGAGGCTCTGGAGAGTATGACGTGCGATTGTAGTTACGAACATGGTCAGTTTTCCGCCTGTCTTGCAGATATGGCCTTTTTGGCTGCCGTTATGGTTCAATCGATGTCTAATGATCTGGATTTTCACAACTATGCAGGCCTAGACCACCCAGAATCGGCATGTGGGCACGATTCAGACTGCATCAATCGACTAACGCAAGTCGAGTGTCTCTCCGACGACTGCCGGTGCAGGTCTCACTGCCAGAACCAACGGTGAGCGTAGTATTACGTACGCAAGCGGCATTACGGTCTGCTAATGCTTTGTTCCTCCCATCCCCAGATTCCAACAGAGGGAGTACGCAGATATAGAGATCGTGTTGACTGAGAAGAAAGGATATGGGTTACGGGCGGAACGAGATTTACGGAAGTGCGTTTGGGAGCGGTCTACTTCTTCTATTCCGTTGAGAATTCACGTCTAGAGATACCTTTGTCTACGAATATGTGGGTGACGTGGTCAATCCCGCATCATTCAAGAAGCGTATGCGGGAATATGCTGCCGAGGGAATTCAGCACTTCTACTTCATGATGTTGCAGAAGGACGAGGTTCGGGATACTTTTATATCTCTTTTTTCTTCTTGTTACAATCCACGCAGTTCATCGACGCGACAAAGAGTGGGGGGATCGGCCGTTTCGCAAATCACAGCTGTAAACCAAATTGTTACGTTGCCAAATGGACGATAGGGAACTATGTTCGCATGGGTATCTTTGCGAAGCGCGATATCCAGAAGCACGAGGAGCTCACGTTCAACTACAACGTCGATCGATATGGGTGTGTACGAGGTTCCCGTTTCTTTCCTTGACTAATGCTCATATTGCAATGCAGCCATCAAGCACAAGTATGCTACTGCGGTGAGCCAAATTGTGTGGGTTACATCGGTGGAAAGACCCAGACGGATATTGCGGCCATGGATGATCTCTATCTCGATGGTAAGATCCACTGTATATGCGCGGTATTCGACCTAATAGTTCTCCAGCTCTCGGAATCACAGACGAGGTAGACTTGATGGAGCTCAAGGGCAGTAAGAAGAAGAAGGGGAAGAAGATTGACGATCCTGACTTCATGGTATGCAGCATTACCAAAGTTGTTTTGAAAGTCTGACTCGACTGATCGAAATAACGCTAGCCCACGATGAAGCCGATTGTCGAGAAGGACGTACCGAAGGTCGTCCAAGCAATTCGGCAGACTCAGAGTCGCAAAGTCTTGTATAAATTGCTTACTCGAATCAAGGTGGGCCCACCATCCTCTTGTCCTTTCTGCCCACGGTAAATGAACACCCGTCTAGATAACGGGAGATCAAGCGGCTCTCAGACAGATTATGCGCCTACGTGGATATAGTCTCATGACGAATGTACTTGAGGACTATGCAACGGATCTTGACCTAACTGCACTTGTGTGTTGAGTCTTTTACCTCACGTAGACATTATCGTTCATGCAACCTAGGCTCTCGAATGCATGACGACGTGGCCTTTACTGAATCGTAACAAGGTCGAAGATTCACGAGTAATAGTACCAGTACAAGCGTGTGTGGAGCACGATAATTTGGCGGTGAAAGAGCTTGCACAAAAGGTAAGTCTCAATGTTAAATACTTGTAACGTCTGACTCTCTATGGTTCTTGGCACAGTTAATTGCCCACTGGGACACCCTACCGACGTACAATCGAATACCAAAACGGGTCAAACAGGTGCAAACCCCCTCATCTCCTAACATTTTATTTACTTATCTCTTCAACGCCAGGACGACGAGGAAGAGTTTTTCGTAGGTCAAGTGCCTGTGCCCGAATACGACTACGACGAGTTGCATCCCAATAAACGCCTAAAGACAATATTTGAGGAGGCTTCACTCACGATTCCACCTCTCGGGAAGTCTTCCAGTGGGGGGTCCAAGCCCGCCCCACCCGTACCCTCTCTTGGACGCGAGGCTTCAAACGGCAAGAACGCTAACCAATTTTCACGCGAATCAATCCAGGCCGTCATTGCGGCAGCCGCTGAAGCGGAGGCAGCTAAAGAGGCAGCAGCAGCCAAAGCAGCCGCGGCTGCTGCTGTAGAAGAGGCAAAGGCTGGTGGTGGTGGAAGCGGATCTCGAAAGAAGCTGAAGTCGCCGAAGAAAGGCTTGACTCCTGAAGAGAAAGAGGCAAATAGGGAGAAGAGACTGTTGAAGCTAGTAGGTGCTGTGGTGGTCAAGTGTATGTCCAAGTATTCGAAGGCAATGGATCACGACCTATTTAAAAAACATGCGAAAGAGGCTTGTACTTTTCCTTTGCAGCCATCTTGCGTTTGTACTGACGCCTTCCCTTATGAACCAGCTCACCCAAATCATCGCGGACAAGGAGAAGAAGTCATCAAGCTACAAGGAGTGGAAACTAGACCAACTCTCTGATGACAAGGTCGCGAAGATCAAGAAGTTCTCTAAGGAGTACATCGCGAAAATCCTCCGGAAACTAGAAAAATCTGGCAGACCACGGCCGCCGTCCTCAACAGCAACTCAAGCCACATCTTCCACGTCTTTAGATACACCGAACTCTGCGGAAGGTGTGGACGGTGTCACGGCCGACGTGTCCATGTCGGTCGAAGAAGCCATGGATATGGACCCTGATACTGATGGAGAGGAGGACGAGGACGAGGGCCAAGTGGTGGAGAGTGGAGAGCCGAGAGGTGATGTGATGGATATAGACGAGTCCCATGACTTGAACGGACAGCCTTCAGATCCTCGTCGTCGACCGCCGGTGGGGTCTGGAGACTCTGAACGGGCACTTCGCTCGCCTTATGTGAATGGGGTGGCGGGGACAAGCTAAGACTTTTTGTGTTATTTGTAGTTTAATTCCCTTAACTTATGTATGGCTGTCGGAAAGTGGATGTTGGTTGGGACTGCAATATAACGAATGTGTATCCATCTGGCGTTTGATATCAATCTTTTGTTGGTTCGAACTGCTCAGTAATGCACTTCGTTCATGTGTTCCAGGAATAATTATAACTTCTGGTAAGGTCATGTATGTCCCATATATCTGATAGAACAAAGCTATGTTATATATATAGCAATATGCACATGTGGAGTGGAATACAAGATCTACATTGTCCGATGTTAATGAAGCACGCAGATTGTAAATGAATAGGTAGGAGTATGGATAAGACAAACCGAGAAAAATCGAGTGAGCTCGACAAAATCAATAAAATTTACAACAAAAAATTGATAGGATCTGGATCATCGTCCTCAATGCTTGGTAGAGGCTGTTTAACGCGCTTGAGGACGCTAGCGGGAGGACCTTTGAGCTTCGACAAAAGCTGCATAGGTGATAGAAAAATTCGTTACGTGGTTATTAATCAGGAAGGTATACATACCTTCGCGGTGGAAGATTTGGTCTCTTTGAGTGGCCTGGCGGTTTCTCCTGTAGTGGCAGGAGTGTTCTCTTTGTGTTTCCTAGACGCCAGTTTCAGACTGTGAGCAGGTGAAATTCGGTCAACTCATGGAGAAAAACAGCCAGGCGCCGAGTCTCACGTTTTTTTTCCGTTTCCCCCTCTCTGGTCTACGTTTCTACTCAAGACCTCAATATCAAGTATTGGTTTATCCTCAGCCAGAGTGGGTTTCATCCGCTTCCGAGGCTTTTCAACGACAGGGTCCACCTGGGCACCCTCAAGGCCTGGCTCCCGCGAGCGTTTCTTCGAAGTTGGTTTATCAGTCAGAGGGATTACCTGGTCAGAGTTCTCAACGTGCTTCTCCGATGCTTGTCCGGAAGCTTTGGCCTTCTTAACCGCAGTCATCTCCCCTTCAGGCTCCGAACCAGTGCGTTGGGCAGCCTTAGGTCGTTTCCGCGAAGCTTGGGCGGATCCGTTATGAATATCGTCGCCTTCATCCTTGTCGCGGGCATCATGGGGCATAGTTCGTTTGTTTGACGTAGACTTCATTCGCTCGGGTTCCTCGGGTTCCTGGGCTAAATCGGTATTGCTTTCCTCGATGGGTGCAACCTTGGGCTGCTTGGCCTTTTGAGAAGCCTGCTTCCGATTCTTCCCTAATCGTTGGGAAAGATCTTCTGCAGATGGTATTGGGAGTTTTGCTTCCCCGCCATTTTGTAGTTCGAGATAAGCCTCTTTGACCTTTGTGGGATGTGACTGTCTGGGACACGGCTTGCCTGGATCTGAATCAGAAGCGTCTGTGCCATGACCATCCTCGGCTATCCGAGCACTCTTCTTGTTCCGCGATATAGAGTTTGGCTTCATTGTTGTACCTTCAATGCAAAAAAATAGTGTAAGCTAAGAATGGTGGGAAAAGGGATGGATGAAACCTTTTTCCACGACGGAGGATGTCTTTCCTCTCCCCTTTGCTTTACCACCTTTACCACTTTGGTCATATCCTTGGTGAGGAGCGACGTCCCCGTTCGCAGCATCGCTGATGAGATTCCCACCTACTTCCACTTCCGTTGCCTTGGTGGATCTTTTCCGTTTTGTTCGAGAACCTATCGCCTTTGCCGTAGAATTACTCGCAGCCACCTTGATGGACTTGGGTTTCGCTTTAGAGGTCGATTTGGAATTTGGGAGTTCGATAACCTTCTTCGACGTATCCTCCATTTCTTCACTAGCTTCCGGATGGGCTTTAGCCTTAGGTGGCCTGCCTCGGCGTTTTGGAGCGGGCTTCAGTGATGTATCATCTATACCGACGGGGTAAGAAAAGACCATACATCGATACGATTAAGACCGCTCACCAGCTTTCCTCTTGCCTTTACGAGAAGCAAGTGGTCTCTGGACGGGCTTCGTGTCCTCCTTGTCTAACCGTGAAGGACCTGAAACAGAAAGCAAGAAAATCAAGACGAGTAGAACGCAATACCAAAGGCATGTACCTGCTATGGGTTCTAAGTTGGCCTCGGGTTCATTATATACCGGCTTCTTCAATGGTTTTCGGGGCGAGGTCCTTTTGCCTGGGACCTGAGTTGCAGCTGAACTTGGCCCCAAGACTTCCCTCTCTGGAAACGAGGTTCCTTTACCCTTACGAGGGGAAACCGACTCACTGCGTTTTCTAGGCTTTCTAGGAGACGGAGCAACAGATCGGCCACAAAGAATATCTCCCAAAGTATTTCGATTCGAAGGAATGAAAATGCTGATGAACGCAAATACATATCAGGTGAATAATGATGATACTTGCTAGCAGACGTACCCGCCCCGATCACGAAATCGCGCCTGCTGTCGCTGAAGACGATGAGCTCGACTTTCTTCGACAGCCTTGGGAATATTAGGTCCTGCAGACTGAATATCTTGGGCAACTTGACCAGAAGGGTTGCCCATCCCCGGTTAACCACTGGCACAACGGTGGCGACGCCGTCGTCAGTTCAAGTTGAAATTCACGTCGAAATTCGAACGAACTTCAAAATTAGTAAGGTCACATGATGGTTAATATTATTTGTTGCAACTTTTGTTTCCGCCTCAAGAAGTTCGTACTACTCCCTTGTGCAGGTATGTAGTCCATTAAATTGTATTCGCGAAATAAAGGGGGGAAGTTACGGTCTGGATTGCTGTTTGTTCAGGGGGTTCTCCTAGCCACCCATGTGTGAAGCATCAATGAGATGCGCCAAACATCAATGGTCTTGCGCGAATGTGCTCTGTTTCGTCCGGTTAACGTTTGGGGTTTGATCATGGAACAGCGACGCCGCGAGGATTTCTGTTCATATCAGAGGGCGTGGCGGATGGACAACACTAAGAGAGAAGACAAGGAACGTTCTTGACATCACGCAGAGATACCGAGAATGGGAAGCCCCCGAAGCGCAGCCGCGCATTTAAGCAATATAACTTGTTGGGCTTGGCAGCACACGAGAACGACTTGACTTAGAACTGATGAGATCCAAGCAGTATTGTATTTTGCTTAAATTGATTCTACACTCCAGATGCAGCTGGAAGAACAGCATCCTCGTCTCTACCTGATAAAACAGATTTTGATAGATTTCCAAGAAGTAAGACCAGAACTCACCCTCGTAGAACTTTTGCAAAAACGTCCTCTGAGTCCTATCATGCGGCTTCAACATAATCCCCATGATATGATCTAGTTGTTTCCAACAGTTCATTGTTTCCTGATATTCCTGCCGATTCTTCAAGAGTAATACATCAATTGCACGCTGGTCTGTCACATAGCGGTTCCTTTCAAACTGTTGCCGTATGCAATGGCGGATGTACGCAGGAGATACATTCAGCGCATACAGGCTGACAATTTCTGGAGCCTTATAGGTATATTGAGAACCCAGGAAGATACGAAACAACAAATACATACCGAACGATACCAGTCGCGGTATAGCTTTATCGTGCGACGGCGTGCATCCTCTGAATTGAGAGATGCTCGAGTAGCAGTTGCCAAGCGGGAGGGTATTGTAGTCATTGCCGTTGTTCACGAGTTCAAGTTGTCCTACGGTGATATTTTAAAGTCCGCACAACCCGATATAGAAGCGGAAGTGATTGTCTTTAGGTAGACTCTTTTACTTTCAAACATTACACAGGTTTTCTTGATTTTACACTCTAGACAAGGATGGTACGCGGAACAGGTAACATTATACACATTCAGGTTGTTTACAAAGTTGACTTGACCCTTAATCACAGGCAAATTCAAACAGAAACGTGGAGGTGGTCGAAGTTTTAGGTATGTTGGGCACATACAAGGGTTGTACGACGTGGACGTTTCACCTTTTGTCTTTTAGCAAGAATATGACTCTGGACGCAAATGGAATGGCGGTTGGCGATCCCCACAGTAGACTGTAAGGCTATTGCTGCTGCAGTCATGATTTAATCTGATCAGTATCTCAGACGAACTCGCGGAGGCGACGATGAAGAAGATTCTGAAGATGAGGAGGAGGACGAAGAGGAGGAGTCTGAAGAGGAATCGGAGGAAGAACCAGCTGCAGGCAGCACAATGCAGCCTGAACTCACACGCACTGAGCGGCGTGAGTTAAAGAAGAAGCAAGCAGCCCAGAAGCAGAAGGAGGGTGAAGGCGAGGATTCAGATTTAATCAATCCCAACCATGTGGAGAAGAAGCTCAACATATCTGATCTCGGTGCACCGAGAGAGCTGACTCGGCGAGAAAGGTATGTTATATCGTCTTAAGGTGGTTTGAAGCTGAATGATTATATCTCAGGGAGCAGAAGGAGAAACAAGAGGCGAAAGATCGTTACTGGAAGGTCGCTTGGTTTCCTCTTCAGTCAATGAACTATTTTCTGACCTCGTGTATCCAGCTGCATGTTCAAGGAAAGACTCAAGAGGCAAAGGCTGACCTTTCTCGCCTGGCGAAGATTCGTGCCGAGCGTGACGCCGCCCAAGCGAAGAGAAAGGCCGAAGCAGATGGTTTGCTATCTCTGCCGTTGATGTAAAGCTTTTTCTGACTCCTTGTCAACAGCGAAGGCCGCAGAGGTTGAAGCGAAGAAGCAGGCTCAGGTCAGCGGGAAGCGGGCTTAATGCATACCATACAGGTGCTCTCCATACCGTTAGAGAATGTTTATCGATGCTCGTAAGTATCAATGTAACCGACACATGTATAACATACAATCACTTGGGACTTTGGGCCGGTATGTCTATTGCAAGACAAAGTGTGAAGCTCTTTGTTCCTGCTAGGGTAAAAATGTCGAAAGATCTAGGTTGGAACTTGCACAGATTTCTGCGGACTTGGCTCCATTTCCATGGACGGCAGGTGAGTCAATCCACCATTCGTTCCCCGACCTACATAAAGTCAACTCTCGAAACAGGCCCGAAGTCTCGGGATTTCCATTCTTCCTGCGTGTCGCTGGACTCTCCTTCAACGGGCCAGTGTTTCTTACAAAAGCAAAGGGTATGTATATTCAATTAGTTCCTTGTTTAATCCGTGGTTTTATTCTAGTGCTGAGTTATATCTAATTCAATTTAACTGCTAGGATTACTAGTTATCAGAGTCCTCCTCTTCAATGTCCTCCTCTTCATTCTCTGAAGATTTATCGTAGTAATCTTCGTAATCCTCTTCGTCCTCTGAATCGGTACTGAGTTCTACCGCCTTATCCCAATACACTCTCGGGACGATTGTCTTCAGATATGCAACATCACCTTCAAACAAGTTACGGCAATGTGATAGATGCAACGCTTGAATGCTTGACTGAAGTTTGTGTCTTGTTTGCAAGCAATCTATCAACCGCGCGAAACCGGTTTTATCCTTTATGCTGTCATCAAAATTCCACCACTCGACCTTCAAGTACCGTAAGGCAGGGAAATACGGCAAACACACTTTCTGTTCATCCGCGGGAGTGCATGGTTTCTCAGCCGAAAGAGCTCGAATGAAACCGGCGTCAGTGTCATTTGTAACACCAATACTAGTCAACCGCAGAAGGTGACCGAATAACTTCAGCCAAGCATTTTTTGACAGTCTCAAGTACGTGGTACGCAAGACTTCTAGGCCCTGTAGTGGCAGTAATTTGCACACTGGATGAACTAGTTGGGATAGTTCCCAGTCAGCCCAGTCAGCCATGTTAAGCTCTAGTTTGAGTTGGGGTTTGGTTGCCCGGAGTTCGGCTGGCAGGCTATGATCATCTTTTGCATCGAATAGGATTCCTTCCTGATCGTGTTCGCATTTTAGATGAGTAATAGATGCTGGTGCCCCAGGGCGTTCACTATTGCTCCAATATGAGAGGGTGGGAGAAAGGCCGTCAATAGGGTCATTATCCTTCTTGATAGCGCATTTGAGGTCGAGGAAAGTGAGGGAAGGAAATATAAGGTGGTTGAGCAGACCGCTACAACTATTAATGTCTGATATGACAGAAAGACAAAGTAGACGTGGAAGGATGACATGTCGCTGGGGGGCGGGAGTGACATCGGATTCGAAAATATGTGGGATTACATGCTCAAGGTGAAGGAGTTCGAGATTGGGCATGTCACTGAGCACAGAGATAAGTTGACTGGCTGAAGGCTGTAAATCAACATCCTTTGGGTCGAAAGAAAGTCGAAATGATAGCAACTGCTTGAATTGCGGCCACTGCCAAGACATTGGGCAATGGTTTAGCTCAAGGTTGTGCAGAGTAGGAATGTCTGCTGAAAAAATTTCATCTGGTAATCTTTCTTCGAGACGATAAAGACTTATCGAGACACTATTCAAAACCAGGGCGAATAAGGAAAGCTGATGTTGAACAGCTCGTAGCCAACCAGATCTGTAGTAAAGACTCAGGCTGGATGTGATGATGAGGCGCAAATTTCGGACTCTTGGGAGATTAAACCAGACTGATTGGAAGGGATCCTTCACTTGCGAGTCGAGGTGGAGGGTAACTGTAAGCGGCGCCATCTTTGAGCGATGAATCATTTCTTCGGCCCACCGCAAGCATCTGGAATCGATATGGCTCCATAGCTGCGGCAAATTCATTGCTACGTCGCGCCAATGAGAGCACACATGGGAAACTTTAATCCAGCTGATTTGAGATTGCTGGGTCCGTTCAGCAGACATAATCAACCGTGTGGACTCGAACACTCGGCCAAGAACTTCAGGGGGGAGTCTGGAAACGAGTGAAAGGGCGTTTCGACGTCGCTTCGAAGCACGTATGGTAGCTTCAAAGTTATGGATTTCTCGATCAATTTGACTTTGAGCAAGCCCTACAACATTGCTAGGGCTGAATGGGGAGATTTCGGGTAGGTGTGGCGACAGTGTCATGTTGAGTGTAATTCCCAGCGTGACTTGTGAGTAAGTTCAGACTTCAACTTTTCGCGTCAACGGTACGCGTTACGGTTTACTCACACAGTCACTTCACCTATATTATATAGAAGGTATTCCCATTATATTACTGCGTGCATCCCGGACTGTGCAAAAGATTCTATGAATTTCCTCCCCAAGCTCAGCTCATGTGCGACACTTTCGATTGAAGAGTAGGAGTTGGCCTACCGCGAGATACGTTACCCGTTGTCTTGGACTTCGAAGAGTTGGAGGTGGGACCAAAGATCGAGGGTCACGATCGCGAACACAGAAAGAAACTTCATGGTTGGAGAGAATGTACATGGAGGAGAACATTCTTGTTAAGACGTCTGCCCCACATCCACTTCATACAATCATGCGTGAGCTGTCGTCTAAAGCTATCTTCTCTCCCTCATCTTGTCCACGATCCGATGCCACTTCCCCAGCTCTGCCTGACCTGGCACTCTCTCCTCCCCAACCCACTCTCTAATCCACCTTTCTAATTTCACATATTCACTATTCTCCTCGCCCCACCACTGCTCAATCAACGGTGCCTGCACGCTGACTTCCGACCAGAACACCAGCGCTACGGATAGCGTTGCGCCACTGGGCTGGATGCCGATTTCACGCATCCACGCTAGGGTCTGTGGGATCTCCGAGGCACGGTCGATGAGCCCGAGAAGGACGATGTAGTTAAAGCAATTGGCGTTCGTGACAACGATATGAGGGTAATGACTCTGCCGATGTGGTGTAAGTAGATCTGCCGGCAATTCCAGTAAGCTTTTGGATGGCCGAATTTTGGGAAGGCCTAGAGGCCCTGTCAGCTGATCTGCTTCAGCTGACGGGCGGATGGGGTAGGCTGGGGGTTCGACATCTCGTAGTCGTTGCTCAGATGAGACATTGCCAAAGAGGGCTTGCAGGAAGGCTCTCCTTGCACCATCGGCTGGCTTTTGGTCGTTCCATATTCCTGACACATAAGGTTTGACGCCCTGCTTGGACTCGCCGACAACTGCTTTGATGGAAGCGACAACTGATTCTCTGGAAGTAGGTTTTGTATGCGGGGTCCGGAAAGGGTTCTTCAGAGAAAGCTCAGCAAAGGTTCCAGAGAATGAATCATCCAGTCTACGTGCAAGACGTGCGGACTGTAGTAGGATGGAGAGGGTTCTGGAATCAGGGAACACGTCGTAAAGCTGACCCATATGATCCCACATCTTGAACACGATGTCTGGCCGCCGAATCCGATTCAACGCAACTAAAAAATCGTTTATAGTGATCGAAGTAACCGTAATTGGTTTGTACAACTGGTATACACCCGCGATGGCAGGCTTGGCTTTACCAGCATACTTCTCTAGCATTGCGAAGGCTTCGTGCGGCTTGCCTACGCGCGTCAGTGCTTGCAAGCCGGCACTGAGAGCTTCCTTGTCAATCACGAGGCCTGTTTTGAGAAGTTTGCGTAGGTACTGCTCAGCTTTATCAAAGCTGTGGCGAAGCAGAAGCCCGCGGATGAGGATGGTGTACGTCGCCACGGTCGGTCTGATGGTCGAAAATCGAACATGTGACTGTCCAAATGCTTTGATGAGATCCCTTTTGCTGAATGAGGTGTCCCGCGCCGCTACATTCAACGCTGCGGTAAAATCAAAGATATTGGCCATCTTGTTGCGAATAGGTGATGGAAGGGCTCGATGAGGGAGTGAATCTTTCTTGGGCTTCTCTTCCTCAAGGAGGTTGCCTAAGAATGCAAATGCAGATGCCCGATCATCATAAGCGCCCAGAAGTACGGTGGTCGCACGGCGAGCATGGCTTGTCGACTCTTTGGCAGATTCGTCTGATACCTGTGGGAGTGTTTGAATGGCTTCATAGTACTTCATCGCATCGTGAATTGCTCCATTTTTGGCAAATATTCGCAGGTACGCTTCGAGATGAGTGGCATTGGGAACAAAGCCTTCCTGAACCATACGTTGCTGAAGGAACTTCGTGAGTTGGAGGGTTACGAAGCGATCGTTGAGGAGTGCATTGTATGTAGATGACTGAAGGTGCAATTGACGTGATTCCATAGTCTTCAAAATGGAGACCACGACATTCGCGTTCTCCACAGAGCGCGACGGATTGCTCGACAATGCTTGCAGAAAGAGGTTGAAATGGAGAGCATGTAGAGAAGGATTGGAAAAGGGTATAGTAAGGAAGGAGTCGACCACTCGTCGCATTGGGACCAAGAGGTTGAATCTTGCCAAATTAAATGCGGCAAAGGTTAAAAGGGCTGCTTTGACCGTCTCGGGTGCAACATCCAAGTGAGCATACACAAGATCCATCAACGGGCCTGTAGC
Source organism: Tricholoma saponaceum (assembly GCA_003313625.1). NCBI lineage: Eukaryota > Fungi > Basidiomycota > Agaricomycetes > Agaricales > Tricholomataceae > Tricholoma > Tricholoma saponaceum. The sequence goes on along the minus strand of QLOJ01001778.1, from coordinate 870 downwards.
ATGATGAGGAGTGCGGACTTTATAGCCAGCAAGGTACAATAAAACCCACGACGGCAAAGGATCGTGCGTTACATCCTGAGTACCGAAATGACCTAATTGGATAGCAGTCATTGCAGTTGATATATCTTGTTCATAAAGTACGAATTTCCAGCGATTAAATTGGTAGGTCGAGACCCCAAGTCGATGAAGAGCTGCCGACAAGTCGAGTCTCTGATTTGGGGCGTGGAGTACTTCAAGCACCCGCCAAATAGGCTCATGAGTCTCCTTGCGGAGAATCTCGACGAATTTTGTCGCTCGTATAGGCCGAGAATATCCTTGAAGGTGAGCACTCGTCGAGAAGCATTGTCGCAACCTGAATGTCCTCACATATCGAGAAACAATGGTTTGCATATGAGAGTTGCATCTATGAAAAACAAATTTAGAATAAATGGCAGGTCAATGACAGGTTATGACAGACCTGGCCACTTTCCAGTGCGTGCGGCGTCGAGTGAACGAACGTTCAATTGTCAACTTGTGACAAATTTGGCGGAGGTGCCACAAAACAAACAAGAGCAAAGTGAATATTTTCTCTTTGCTGAGTGGTCAGTTCCCTTTTGCTCCAAACACTGACCATGCCTCGCATCCTTTTTGTTAGTGGTTTCCATCCTTCCACCCGCGCTCGCGACTTGGCATACGAATTCGAACGGTATGATATTCAGCTACAGTCTCATACTATCTGGTTTTTTTAAATCTTGGTTTGCTTTCTCAGCTTCGGGCCTCTTGTACGCTGCGATGTCCCTGCACCTCGCAACCCGCACGCCAGCTCCAACCCGTAAGTCCTCTTTAGCCCAGTCCACGCTTCCCCCCCCTCCCAGTCGGAGTCGAGTCGAG
>QLOJ01001772.1:0-10797 GCA_003313625.1 Tricholoma saponaceum | reverse complement strand
GCATACTCACTGAGTTAGCCTATGTCCAAGTATATCAACTCAACTCAACAGGTCGAAATCACAAAACTGCGGAGGAACGCGGGTGCGTATGCCTCTCGTCGATTGACGTCCTTAATTCGACGCTAGATTGGTTTAATATTAAGTACATAACCACAGGAAACGAAGGTGTACTCACCAAGTTAGCCAATGTCCAAGTATATCAACTCTTTAGATCAAAATCACGAAATCGCGGAGGAACACGAGTGCGCATGCCCCCCGTCGATTGTCCTCCTTAATTCGACACTAGATTGGTTTAATATTAAGTACATAACCATGGGAAACAAAGGTGTACTCACCGAGTTAGCCAATGTCCAAATATAAACTCTGCAGGTCAAAATCACAAAATCTCAGAGGAACGCGAGTGCGCATGCCTCTCGCCAATTGTCCTCCTTAATTCGACACTGGATTGGTTTAATATTAAGTGTAAAACCATTGGAAACGAGGGCATACTCACTGAGTTAGCCTATGTCCAAGTATATCAACAACCATGGGAAATGACGGCGTACTCACCGAATTAGCCCTTGTTCAACTAGATGAATTATTATCAGTATTCTCAACAAGACATGCCTCTTGTCAGTTGAGATCCTTAGTTTGGCACTGTAATAGTTCAATATCAAGCCTAAAATCATTGGTAACCAAAGTGTACTCACTGAGTTAGCCCTGAATCCTTTGCAGGCAGAATCAAATCCTCGGAGCGGAATCAAATAGACTGACGTCACTATCATAACTTGAATGTCCCACGTTCGGGGCAACAATTTTTGTCTGGACACGTGACTCCTGGACAGAAAGTCTGGTCTCGAAGGTCACATGGGATCAGATCAGTTATCGCGTACTAATTGGCACACCTCTGCGGCGAATATGCTTAGTGATTGGAAACGAGGCTGTACTCACCAAGTTCAATGATTAATGCATTAATGACCTGTATTCAAGAGTGTTGTAGTAATCCTCTCGGTTGTCACTGGTTACAAGTCACAAAATTTTTTTTTTTACTCATCCATCGAGTCCTCTGCGATAGACCTCATAACATCTCGAAACTTCTCACTAACCCGCTTGATCCCTGCTTTGTGAGTCTTTTCTGCTGCATGATACTCTGACAGTCGTTCCAGTGCCCAGCCAGCCGTGACTTCCAAGCGCTTGCCTTCGTCATGCAACAAAGTCTCCACCGAGTGACCTGAAACTACACGGATTCCGCTTTCAATTACCTTGAGTATTCCTGTCGTGAACTTTCCTCGTTTCTCCACCAAGTCACCACAGTCATCCGCTGTGACCTTAGTCAGCCAAAGCTCCAGAGCAGCTGTGCGAATAGGACAACCACATTCAAGATGGTCGTCGCCTGGGAAAGGAATGAGTTTGCCTCTTGGTCCGTTCATACAGGTTAGACATTTCTCATTTCCAACCTGCGAATTAAATTTCCATTAGGGTTCACAGATAAAATGAAGAGCTGATGAAGAGTAGACATACGTGATTACGGAATATAGACTTCATGATAGGCAATCCGACCTCGACACAACCTGGCCATGCTAGAGGGTCAGTTTTTGCCTCCAAGTACATTCCAGCAGTCATTTTGACCCATTTCCCTTCGCTATCATCCCATATCTTGAAGGTTGGAACTTTATCTGAGTGTTCATCGCTCAATCAGCCCGGGATTTTGATTTCATCTGAGTCATGACTCATCACGTACCTTTTGTGGTCTCCGATAATGCGGCTGGGATTGTGGCTGCCACAGCAGTTTTGATACCTTGATCCTCCAGCCACTTCTGAATTTCAATGATCTCACTGACATGTTTGGGGCCCCAGGGATCTTCCAGAAGCGGATATCCAAGGATCTCGGGCCCAATCTTTATCTCGGTACATGCCTCGATCACTGCCTCATTCACACCTGCCGTTGCAAGGCTAATGTCTCGGAAAAGCTTCAGCACCTTCCTTGTATTCCCGATTCATGATCTGATTTCCTACTATCCTCCACGCTTCTCCAAAGCGACTGATAACTAGATATGGAATTTTTTCAGCCACCTGTTCACTTGGAGTCCCTGAACGAATATCAAGAGAGTTCTAGAGTGAGAAGAATAAGAAGACTTATGAGTTGGAAGCTTCCTATGTCCCGATTTCAGAGGTTGTGGTTGCATTTGTCCATTATTGCCATCAACATGCATGTTAAAGTCTGTGGTCATGGCCATATTACCTGTCAGTGGTGTCAGAAAGTGATACAAAAAGACTGGTATCACTATATCACAAACTGTACAAATTCAACAGGTATACATGAGAACCGTCCAAATCACACACATAACAGAAAGTGTAGATTTTGTACACTAATTGCATAGTGTTAAAAAAGAACATATCCCATGACATGTGTGTTCTTCACACACTACAAGGAAAGTGTTTAAGAATAGCACTTCATCGAACATGTATAATTTGTACAGGTGGTCAGCTGTGTTGAAAACCACTAGTTTCTGGGAACTATTTAGAAGCTACAGGTTGCATGACATGTACAAACTGGACAGACGACGCAAACTGTCCAGATGGCACATGTCAAGTCAGCCAATGGCGGCTGCCCACAGTGTAATGATGGGAGTGTGAGACGAAAATTGGGGTGGGAACTGATTGGAAAGGTATACAATATTCAACGTACCATTGCCACCAGGAAGTACCACAGAGAACTGCTGGGTGTTTGCTGTGCTAGGTTGACCAGCTGTGGGGGGAAAAATCACGGTCAGCCAGATAAAAATAAGGACTGCTACCGGGGAAAATATAACTGACCAGCTCCATTTGGAGGATCATTTGGCGATCCATGAAGTGTTTCCGGAAAAACTTGGGGCATTACTAATCAGTGAACACGAATGTGGTTTTTAGCTACACCATTACTCACGCTGGTCTGACATTGCCTTGGCACGCTCAAGAAGATCTACAATCTTCTGTTTGTGTACTATGATATCAACAGCAAGATTTCATCAGGGAGGGAGGTAAACCTCTTCGTCGCAAGCCAACTCACTTTCACCACCCAGCTTTTTTTTTTGTTCTCGCCCAGCCTTCTTGTATTTTGCTAGTTCCTTCTCAGCTTGCATGGTGAGATCCTGGAGATTGGCTGGGTTCAGCTCAATCTGATCGGCGAATGAGGACATGGGGATGAAGAACTGGTCAATTGGGAGACAAGGGGTAGAAGACCAAGAGTGGGAAAGTGAGAAAGAAAAGGGGAAACGGCACAATCAGCAGTGCATATTGAAATTGTCGGAGTTTTCATGCCTGACAACAGCCGCCATCATGGTGCATGATCGCGCATCTGTTATATCCAGACAGATCGAGAACTTGTAAGATATTACGCGTTACACGTCTGAACATGTGATCTGCACACATTTGACATGTGGTATGTCAAATGCACCAATCACACAGTTCGGTTGAACTTCCTTGAATTTACACCTTGTTTCAACCGTCTTAATCATACACTTCAGTGCAGACTGTGCATACGATCTGACTCACTCAAAATCTTGTTCAATCCCTACTAGTCTGTTCCAATTTGTTCACTCTGCTACAACAAGAATTTGACAATCTGATATTTTGCACTGGCACATTTTTTCGCAAGCTGTTCTTGTGCAAGGCACGCATGCCATGACCGGGTGTTGGGTCCTGAAGGTCATGTGGCCTCCTACGTCAATGATTAAGTTACTTGGCAGCCGTGGTGCAGTTGTATGTAACAAATGCTCAGCATCCGACGTTGAGAGCTTGGCTGAAGGGTGTCTGGGTTGCACAGTTCATGTGGGACTGCTTCAAACTCACACCTCGCTTGCCCGGTTGCTTCAGCTGTCTTGATCACACAGTTCATCACCCACCTGCATCAATCACACACCTCAACCGTCTCGATCACACAGCTCAAGCAAACCTGCTCTAAATCCACACCTCAAGCGCCTGCCAGGGGGGCTTAAAACTACAACACTAAGTGTCTGTTATGCTATACAATGATTGGATCGATGCATTTGTGGTATGCGATTATGAATTACAATATGACTTTTTCGTCTTGTCTCGTTTCTTTTTCCTTTTCCATGACCACGGTTGATGCAAGATTAGCCCCAGTTATCTTACTTACAGTCAATGCATACCAGATGAGATTTCATACTCATGAATGGGTATACAAAATTGTGCATCTCTTAAAGGTTGAACAGAATGATGGAAACTCACCAGGTTTATGTATATAACCCTTTCCCAGTCAACACGTTGTGGCTGTCAAAAAAGTACATACATATATTGGTATCAAAGATTTTACAACAAGAAAACAAATTACTAAAAAAACCAGTCATAGAAAGGAAGTTTGGTTCAATCATCACCTGTCTCACGCAAAAGCTTGATTATGGAATTGTGACCATGTTTACAAGCCAAAGAAAATGGAGTCTGACGCTTGTGGTCTTGGACATCAATATCCACCTTGCCTGTCTCAAGCAAAAGCTTAACTATTGGAGTATGACCACTTGCAGCAGCTATAGAAAGTGGGGTCTCACCCTCACTGTTTTGTGCATTAACATCCACTTTGCCAGTTGCAAGCAAAAGTTTGACAATTGAGTCATGACCTTCCCAAGCAGCCAAAGACAATGGAGCCCAACCATCATTGTTTTTTGCATCAACATCCACCTTGCCTGTCTTAAACAAAAGCTTGACTACTGAATCATGACCCTCCTCAGCAGCCCAAGAAAATGGAGTGTGACCATTATTGTCTTTTGCATCAACATCCACCTTGCCTGTCTTAAGCAAAAGCTTGACTAATGAGTCATCACCACTGTAAGCAGCCCAAGACAATGGAGTCTGACCATTATTGTCTCTTACATCAACATCCACCTTGCCTGTCTCAAGCAAAAGCTTGACTACTGAGTCATGACCACTGCAAGCAGCCCAAGAAAATAGAGTTTGACCATGATTGTTTTTTGCATCAACATCCACCTTGCCTGTCTCAAGCAAAAGCTTGACAACTGAATGATGGCCATTCCAAGCAGCCCAAGACAATGGAGTCTGACCATTATTGTCTTTTACATCAACATCCACCTTGCCTGTCTCAAGCAAAAGCTTGACTACTGAATCATGACCCTCCTCAGCAGCCCAAGAAAATGGAGTGTGACCATTATTGTCTTTTGCATCAACATCCACCTTGCCTGTCTCAAGCAAAAGCCTGACTACTGAGTCATGACCATGCTCAGCAGCCTGAGACAGTGGAGTTTGACTATTATGGTCTCTTGCATCAACATCCACCTTGCCTGTCTCAAGCAAAAGCTTAACTACTGAGTAATGACCATTCTGTGCAGCCCAAGAAAATGGAGTCTGACCCCTATAGCCTTTTACATCAATATCTACTTTGTCTGTCTCAAGCAAAAGCTTGACTATTGCATTATAACCTGCCTGAGCAGCCCAAGAAAATGGAGTCCAACCATTATTATCTTTTGCATCAACATCCACCTTGCCTGTCTCAAGCAAAAGCTTGACAACTGAATCATGGCCATTCCAAGCAGCCCGAGACAATGGAGTCTGACCATTATTGTCTCTTACATCAACATCCACCTTGCCTGTCTCAAGCAAAAGCTTGACTACTGAGTCATGACCACTGCAAGCAGCCCAAGAAAATAGAGTTTGACCATGATTGTTTTTTGCATCAACATCCACCTTGCCTGTCTCAAGCAAAAGCTTGACAACTGAATCATGACCTTTTATAGCAGCCAAAGAAAATGGAGTGTAACGATTATTGTCTTTTGCATCAACATCCACCTTGCCTGTCTCAAGCAATAGCTTGACTACTAAATAATGGCCTTTTTTAGCAGCATAATGTAATGGCATTTCACCCAAATTGTCCTGCAAGTTTATAGTTAGCTGATTTACCAGCATTTTAGCCATCTGATGTAATCCCCATAATGCACACCAGTGCAATGCTGATACATTTCCCGTATTTGGCATAATAATGGTGGTCAATAGAGTAAGCTTGGTGGTATTGGATAGCAACTGATAAGCAAGATGTATAGCCTTATCATCACATAGTGCATGCATATGAATTCCCCAACCTTGGGCAGCATATGTCAGAAATGGTTTTGCAATTTTAAGAGTCTCCACATTATCCATTGCACAATCAAAAGACAAATATGTCAGGCAACTGATTGCTAGATCAGCAGGTGAAAGAAATAGTGGTACTGTGCTCCGGACTTCTTCCAGATACTCCTGTGCTGTGTAATCTGCTGCTCTTAGTTATATGGATATTAAATGTAACAGAATATACTTACGAACTAGAGCTACTTGTTGGGATTCCGTGAGGACTACCAAACCTCCACATACAGACAGTAGGAATTTTTCATCACTAAGGTCCTCCTCATCCATTTCAGTCATATCTTCTTGAATTGTTACAGCATACTGTAACTCAACAAGTGATAGAGGGCGAAAGGCATAAGATATCCATGATAAAACTTGATAGGCAAGTTTTCTTTGCTCCTCTGATTGTTTATCTATTCTTGCTAAAGCATTGTCATAGGTGTCCTTGAAACCATCTGGCAATTTGGCCAAAGTCTGATGCAGAGACTTTAAAGTTGACTTTTGACAAAGACTGTCTGTGTGCAGCCTTACTAAGAGAAACCTGTAAAAGGCTATTAAACTATATGACAGTAAAAAGGCCATTTATACATACATTCCCTGTGCCTTTATTGCAACCTTGTTCATTATATCCTTTTTGCTAATTTGAGATGTTGGTTTGGATATCAATCTTCTCAGCATATCACCATGAGGACTAGAAAGTTGAGTCTCCAAGTAGGCATCAATATCACTGTCCTTTGCACTGATCTCCAGCTTGGCATCAGCACAGAGACAATATTCAATTGAGAGAATAGGCCGTGATGTAACCAAAAGCTTGATAGATGTCAAAGATTGAATCTTTGCAATCAACCCTTTTTGCACACTGTCAGAGTACTCATCCAGAGCATCAATGACAAGAAAGACACAAGAATAAGTCTTCACTTCAGTCTGTAGCATAGCCATGAGTTGCCCAAGAGAAAGAGGTTGTAGTTTATCTTTTTGTCCCTGGAGAAGAACTGAATTACTGGGTGTCAAGCCATGCAAAGCTAGCTGCCTCAGTAAAGCTTCTATGAGTTGATGGACACTATACTGCTTCTTGTAATTGCAGTAAATGAGCAGAACAATTGTATCTTTGGCAACAAAGTTCTTCTGAAGGTGCTCAATTATAGTGGCTCTAATGTAAGATGAATAAAATCTGAGATCTGGAAACGGGAGTAATCCTTACGCAAGGATAGTTTTGCCAACACCAGCTGTGACAGGAATGGGTTGATCCAACCTTTAAATATCATTGAAATATCAGCCAGAAGACCACTCACGGTTTCCAGGACACCAGAGGACCCTGAACTTGTGGGCCAACCACTGCTGAAACTCGGGAGACTGCAAAATCCATGTGCCTGTGCCATCAGTCCGTTGTTCAAGTGCTTGATTATGCTCTTCGTGAAAATGGATTGTAGATATCCAATTGATGAGCGCTTCGGATAGTTTGTCTGGACCTCAAGGCGAGGATCAGGACCAATATTGCTTCATCAGTGGACTGAGACTATGGTACACACTTTCTGATATTTGGCATTGGTTGTAGTTATAATTGATATTTCCACCGACATCGACCAAAGTGCTGTCGGTAACTGTGAAATTCTGCGCATTAGAGAGGTGTGGCATAGCTGGATGTTCGACGATGGGGGGATGATGAGAGAGATAACGGGCGTGTAAAAGCTGTGTAACTGATTCAAGACTCAGACGGTGTCATGTGCCAAGGCAGCGTCTATCGCACTACGTTCCAGCATGCACGGCCTTGTGTGTACCTGACGCTCTCTTCATGATCACTATCAGTGCCGGACGGTTACATTCCAGAATAATCCATTCGAGCTCAAGCACTCTTGTAGCCACTCTTCTTTAAACTCCCCAACATCGACCCTCCCGACTTCCCGCCTGGTAGCTTTGCACCAAATGATCTCCTTTCAGGCTACGCCTGTCATCTTCCGCGACCTGTTGCGCCGCTTCCTGTCCCTCGTCCAGCTTTTGCGCTAGCCGTCAACTTTGACATGAAGTTCCTCTTCCGATTGCAATGCCACGTCCAACATACTTGACCGGCTGTCTGTCTCTCTAAAGAATCCGTCTGATACCATGGGTTCACTCTAACGTTCACGTAAGAATGGAACCGCACTATCTGGACCAGTGAATCACTTCTCATTTACCAGGCCCAACCTTTTCCCCGGCATTGGCAAACTTATATCTTGTTCACTGCTTTCGCCCTTCTACGCTCGGCCACTCTCGACCACCGATCCGCGCGCATTCTCCCCCTCCTACTCCCTATCCTTCTTATCGAGACTGGCTGCTTCACCCTGTGCGAGTACTGCAATGTCCATCGTCGGCGGCAGGCAAACGTGCTCTCCTTCATGCACAGTGGGTACTAGCCCTCCAAAGCAAACAATCTACCTCATCTCATGTCCTCGACCTTCCACCCCCCCGTCTCGTTGGGGCTCGGGAGAAAGATAAATGTTGCCTATCGTTCGAGGATACGCCTGTGTATGCGTAGAGGGTGGAGACAGGGACGACGTTTGTATCGGAATCCACTTCCGCACCCGTTCACGTGCCGGCCTTCTCCAAACCGAAACGTCGCATCAAACATTGCAGATCCATCTTCTACAGGCGATTTCTAGCAGAGGAATGGAGTTACGAAGCATAGTTGAGTCGTTCTGTATTTCACCGTGTAAGTGTCATCCCAGACTTACTTCGTGCGAAATTATTAACTAGAACGCGTAGGGTCGGGCCGAACAAGTATTTGTAGCGGAGGCCTTGCTGAAGCTGACCAGGTGGTCAAAATTGGGGCTGAAGGGTGGCGTTGGCGATGGAAGATGAAGCGTTCGATTCACTGGCCATGGCTCGAAAATTTGCTTTGCATCTCATAACCATCACCCTCGAAACAGCCAAGTGTGCGCATCGTGAAACTCTTTTTACACGTAAAGCAAGCTCCTGGCGGCGTCCTTTCGAACAGCTCCAGAAACAAACCACCCTCGTGTCGTCACCAGCGCCCGCCACACACCGCCAGATTGTTATGCTGGTCGTACACAAAAGATGGTGATTGATGTCGCCGAAGAAATCATCTCACCGCACACCTGTCAGGTTAGGTGGGACAACGGAAACCGCTTGGCCGTTCTTCCTGCGACATCATTACGGTATTCGAAAACCTCGGCCAAGGATGCATCTGATAGCGATGATTCTTCTAGGCTACAGTGGATGCATGTCCTCAAAGTAAGGATGATGAGAGGGTACGTTCATCCTCTCAAGTGGCAAAGAAAAGTGTTCTGTCACTTATCGTGCTTATGCCAGTGCTTGCAGCTTATCTCCCTACGCCAAGCTCATGCGATACCCCTACGACGCTCAGGATTTCGGCTCCAAACTCCTCACGTCTTTGCCTCCCAAGCACCTCGTCGCCCAATACATGAAGTTTGAATACTTTGCCTTTCCTTCGGAGACGCTCGGAATGAATTCAAATGGATTTCCCTTTACTCTGCAAGGTAGCCTGGCTCCACTCTGATCTCTAGGCACCGTGTTCTCTTCGACATTGAAATGCTCCCATGGCGACATAAGTGCCCGTCGTCCCTTCCCCCCCGATAACTCCAACTTACACAAAGTCAAATCCACTAGGTCATATCTGCACGGACAGGTTTTTGGGCCGTTCCAGTGCCTTCGATCGAAGTGGTATCTGGCTACGATGATGGGTATTCTCATATCCCGACGTGTGTTTTGGCAGAGGTAGGTTCGTAGGCGGGGATCTGTGGAAGAAATCGCCGCCGATACTGTCGCTCCTATTGATGGCCATTTCTTGCCCTTTTTTGGCTAGTTATGGCTGGTGCGTTTTTGCTTGATAACATTGTTAGTTTTCGTGCTAATGTTCCACAGGTTAAACAAGGAAGGGGATATTGCGGATGATTCCTAGTTCGTACAGCGTGAACAAGCGAGGCTCTCTTCAAAGGGTCTACCAATGAGCTGAACGGAGCGGGTGTGAAGAGGGGCATTACAAGAATAACTCGTCGCCTACAACTGCAGGACGGTTCGATTTAAGGCACGCCAACACCTATAGAGCCAGTTTTACAGATAATAATTCCATAGCAATTTCCAGGCGCGAAAGCAAAGGTACTTACCAGTAAGTTACACACCGCAATAGAATAGCCCTTTAGCTTGGAATTCGACGGTTGGATGTATACTACAATATGTAAGTGGATTTCATGGTAAGTAGTGAAAAATGATTAGGTCGGAAAACGCCGGCCCGTCAGTCTTTTCTTTTCCAACCTGTCACCATCGATTCATCGACCATGGCCAAACCCCGGTATAATCTTCTGCGGGTGTTCGTCGTGTGGCGGCGGCTACACCAGCCTTGGGCATTGTTGATGGGGAGGTGAGTCCGAGTCCTATATTTCCTTACTTTGCTATCCAACTGACGCCAGTTTGTGGCGTTCAAGTTCTAGGCATCGACTCTCGTTCTCCAAGTCTAACGTTGTACACAGGGTTCCTGTACGTTCGATCTTTCCTTCACTGAGGCCCAAACGAGCATTGTTTGGGCTAATTTATTTCGCTCATTATCATGGTTCGTTCTTACTACTCTTACTCCATTTTGCTATTCAATCTGACCATTGTTACACATTAGTTACCTCTGCGACTACCAATTCACAACGAACTACGATACCTCATCCTTTCCTCCGATCACCTACGTCCTTCTCCGTAGCCATA
>QLOJ01001767.1:0-79101 GCA_003313625.1 Tricholoma saponaceum | reverse complement strand
CCATCGCCTTCCTTCCAATAGCCTTCAGCTTTGTCGGCTTACGCTTCGTACTCTTCTCGGAAGTCTTCTGTGCCCCAAAGAATGTCCAAGATTTCTTCTCCCTCTCCTTCTGCTGCAAGGAGTCGGTCGGCCCCGGACGGGACGCGTCCGCATGATCAGACCTGCTGTTGAGTGAAGGAGACGCAGACCTGCCGAACGAGAACGGGATGAACGGGCTCGCCTTGGGAGAGGGCAGTGGCGTGAACGACGGCAAATCCTCAAATCCCCTAGCACGCGGCTTTTCATTTGGCATGCCATGCCTAAACGGGACCACAAGACCATTGACTCCCGTCCTCTGCTCCTTCCGGAATTTTCTGCGCTTGTATAGCTCTACCCACTCTTTGCCGTACGAGTGCCAAAAGATGAAGCACAGCCCCATGAGGACGACGAACACCCAGAGTGCGATGAATATGAGGAACATCAAACGCTCCTTCTCCAGGGACGTAGTATATGAATGCACCAGCCGCGGTATCAGCCCTGTGCTGCCGTTGCCCTGCCCGTCGCCGATGGCAGCAGCTGCGATGGGCCTTGTGGCTTCGTTCACCGAAATAGGAGAGAGCACAAGCACCGAGTCATTAACGCGGGGCACGTCGATTTTGAGGTTGTCATGCAAAAATGTCAGCGCCTGTTCAATCGCGACTACCTTAGACCCTATAAGGCATCGAATGAAATCCTGTGCGGGAGCCTCCAGAATAGTGTTATTAAATACAGTCGTCACGGCGTTTTGGATATCGTTGTAGAACTCGTTCACAGTGTTGTTGAGGGTTACGGTGGTAATGTTCACCCAACCGAAGACGCCACCATTTATAGTAGCCTGGATAGCATCCATTTGTCCGTTGACTTGGTTAGCATACGTTGCAGACTGATTGTACATGCTGGCATTAATGGACGTAGCAATGGTGTTGGAGAAGTCAGCTACTGTACTAGCCGAGCGCGCCTCGTACTTCGAAGCAAGGGATCCGATGGCAAATAGTTGGATCTCGACCGAGAGAAGACCAAGGACGCCGATGAGAAAGCAGGCCAGCGCGGGTGGATGGAAGATGTAGTTGAAAAACCACTGCAAACGTGTGTGTTGCAATGAAGAGAGTCGAAGTCGCCGGGACAGGTTATTTGTTATGCGAGTGATGAGCGGGTGGGCAGAATTCGCAGAAAGCATCAACATATTATGGTCACTGAGGGTGACCTGCGGCCCACCTGGGGCAGACTTTGCATGCACCAAGGTAGGATCCGTGACCCAGGCCTGGCGTGTGTACTCCATGTGAGCCCTCAAGCAACGCCACTTGTACCACTCCAAAAGGCAGTTGAGGCCAATTAAGAGCAGTACCAAAAGGATAAGGATCAACGTCCCAATCTTAGCTATCTTGATGAAGTCTTTGCCGAGGTCGTCAACGATAGACATGTCCATTTGATTACAGAACACCACGGTGTTTTGCTCCGGGACAGGAAGGACAGAGGAATTGAATGAGATGGTAGCAAATGTGTCGTTAATGTCTTTTTTGAGAAGCTCAAATGGAGTATCGATACTGTTTACGATGAACAACTATGAGAGACAATCTGAGGACGAAGGAAAATAAATACGCACACAGCTTCGATTTTCTGTTTCAAATCGTTGAACGTGGGGAGTGTATTATTGAGATTCGTCAGCGTCTGCTGGAATGAAGCAGGAAGAGTAACGTTCTGAAGGGCATCCAGGCTCGGAACCGTAATCTGGGGTGGAGTGATTTTGCTGAACGGATTAATTTTATTTATAGCATCGATAGCAGTCTTGATGGCTGAATTGGCATTTGAAATGTCATTCTGGATGCTTGTCCGTAGATCACTGGACACAGATTGGATCACATTGTTGAGCTGGATGTATGTATATTATGATGAAACCACATCTCGGATTGAAAAATGGGAAACTAACCTCTTGTACCGCACCGATAAGAATAGCAAGTCCACCTCGCACAACCAATTCCAAGAAACAAAGGAATGTCGAGCGATAGATGTCGATGATAAAATTGATGATCCCTTCCATCACTGTGAGAGCCAGGACAAGGGTTGCACGAGCACCATTCAAGGTCCCATTGACGGCATCGGCAAATTGTTCGTTTGACGCGATAGCCATAAAGCGTGGCATGCTAGCTGTCGAAGTGGCGGCTCTTTCTGCAGCCCTACAGCTGGCCAGAAGATGATCCTTTGCATTGGCGACAGAATCCTGAGATGAAGCCAGAGATAGCTGAAGGCGGAAAGCGACGAAGGCAAGGGAGAGAATTGGGTAGGCTAGCCAAGTGAGAGAAAGTAGATGGGGAAGTTGAAGATACGGGGTAAGGGTAGAGGACATGTACGAGGGAGCGTCATAAGTGGGTGGTGGGGCATTCCAGGGAGCATTCTGTGCCATGCGAAAAGTCGACCTGCGACGACGAGCGAAGAAAGTCTATAGAAAACAAGAGAACGGGAAAACCAAGATTTGGCATCGAGAGGCTTTTGAGAAACCAGAGCGACACTAAAGCCATTGTACTCGTTGACCCAATCATCCATTGTCCTTGGTCTAGGCTCCATTCTTTGTCGACACAATAGAATTTATTATTAGAAATGTGACCATTGTAAATGTCACCCATTGTTTACTAGTATTTGCCTACTCCCCATATCTGGCAAGTTATCAACTTGAACGCTAAACCGCTTATTTCAATTGCAAACATCTCTGGCTAGTTATGCGCTGGTAGCTAGACTCCATCATGCCATGTTGGGGGAAATTTTCGGGCCGGTTCCCCCCAGAATACAAAAATGACCAATAAAGTGCTTGTAGTATTCGAATTCTTACACCTGCTGTGTAGCATAGATACAACTCGGAACGCGAATTGGATGCGAACGGTGTCCCGCACGTATAAACGAATACAACGTCATTGCTATTCCCAAAATGGATGGTGTTGCGACCCCTTCTGCTCGGAGTCTTTAGTACAACAAAAACAGAAACCCGTATGGAACTCAGAAATGAAAGGTCAGTTATATTGACGTTGAAGATATGGTCCCATATAATACAAGAGGGTTTGACAGGTGATCACCGCGATGATGGAAGACAAAAAGCATATTCGCGTAAGTAACGAGGTTCTCGATAATTGCACTACTTGATGAGGATAGTACATTGTGCTCCACGCCGGATTGCGATCGACCCCAACCAAACTTGATGCAGCTCTTACGACAATGGCTAGTATGTCGCTTAATACACCTAGAATACAACGGGGAAATAACGAGGCTCTCTCCTAGTCGTTTTGGATGCATTGAATTCTTAATCATGCAGTGGAATGGCTGCTTTCTTTTCCCAGAAGTGCATCCCGTTCGTTGCCCCGCCAATTTCTTTAAGCTATATGAGTGTACAATACCATCGAGGATTCACCTGCTGTGGAATGAAATCAAAGCAGGTGAAAACCCCGCTCCCCCTTTATTAGCATTTCTCATGGTAATCAGTCTGGCCATTAGTTCCACCGATCTTCGGGCAGCGTGAGATCTCTGTGATAAGTTTCTTCGTTTGTTATCCCCTTTCCCTTCTGCAATCAACATTCGTAACTGCGCCATCCATCTACGCCCGTCTGATCACACAGCCGTGCTAGGCATGCTTGGATATGCAATGGAGATAACAGGATGTAGCTTTTGGTCGGTGAAATGAAATATTCGGGAGGATGCGCGAAAAAGGGCAGAGCCAAGGAATCCTCCATCACGGGAAGGTATCGGGGCCAACAGTGACGGATATCTGCATCCCCTTCTCGACCAGCTGTCGCAGCGCCGCCACGGCGAGAGGTATCCTAACCATCTTATAGCCCCTCTCAATGTGAGCTCGACGAGGGATGGTACAGTCTCGTCTTCGAGTATGGCGCCTTTGAGTGTCAGGAATTGAAGTGGGCATGCCGATTGTGAACAATTGAGACGAAACTCAAGTGTGGAAATGAATGCATGTGGGATCCTGTCGAAAGACAATTGACGTATATCTGGAGTAGAGAAGCGGTCAAGAAGGGGCGATAGAAGGGCTTTTTGTGTCAAGCAGAAATACAAGTGATTGGATGCAGCTGCGAGTTCCTCGAGACGCTGATAAACAGTGAAATGAAGGCCGCACTAACTGCTCACGAACGACAAGATCAAAGGTGCCGTGAGTCAGCTGCGGACTTGCATCCAAAACTTCCAGACAGCGGCCAACGTCAGATGTGTTTGCTAAGATGGATCTCAATTAATAGCAGGGAAACAATGGAATTGAACTTGGCGAAGCCGGGGGGCAATGCTGAAACCTCAAGTGGACTATGCGGTCATGTGTACGATCGACAGGGGAACATGACCCTGCACAGGATGAAAGGCTTCCGAATAGAGAGACGAAGGCAAGTTGAAGTATATATGACGCCACCGCTCGTCGACCCGCGCAAGCAACGCTATCGAACCAAAAGCAACATGACCATCACAGAGAGCGCTGCAATTTCAGGTGAATATCAAGCGAGGACTGCCTCGAATACGCCAGCCATATCTTTAACAGATCTACGGCAGAAGGGAGGCATTTGAGCAAGTCTAGCAAGAGCGAACTCCGTAGTTATGGCGTCGACCAAACAAGCTCCCTCCATGCACTACAGACATTTCCGAGGGAAAAGGGTGCCACTGTGGACTGGTTTATACTTGCTGAGGAATCCGCAGCGAACACCTCAAAGGATAGATATGTCAGGAGGGATCCTGAGTAATAATGTTGGTTGATTTCCCTGTTCAGGGGGACTTTTCTGAGTGCCAGCTCCTGTATCATTTGTTGAACCTGTGATAGTAAACCGGAAGTTGAACACTCGTTCTAGAAGTGAAATACAGGATTCGGAAATTCCACAATTTCTTCAAGCTGCGCTGTTAGCCATGTCCTATATTGTGCGTGTTTGTGCATAAGTATGAGAAAGAGAGAGTAGGCGGCCTCACTCACTACTAGTCAGGCTACGTGCGAACGCGCATTGGTTACTCCGGCATTCGCCGTACGTGTTGGTTTCTTCAGTTGCTTCAAGACTGTTGCTTCGACACCCTCAAAATTATGGCGCACAGTCTTTCCCAATTATGCACGCCTCTCAAACACGAATATGACACCTGCTTCAACGCCTGGTTCGAAGGTTATCTTGAGCCTGCCGTGGCAGTATCTGCTACTCCCGAGAAACGCGCAGAATACTCGAAGCAAAAAGCAGAAGAATTCCAGGAGAAATGCGGGAAGATATGGGAGAGTTATCGTGAGTGTGTACAGGTATGTATCTGATGACTGGGTTGTAGAGACAGAAGCTGAAGGACATATAGAAAGCAGTAAAAGAGAGGGGTCTAGAAACATTGCTCCAGCAAGCTAGAGACGAGAATCCGCTTACGAAACCACCACAACCACCCTCGATACCTACGGAGAAGTCATCGTCATAATATCAACTAGTAATTTACATTTCATTTCCGACGTTCATTCGAGGAATGTCAGTCCAAAGCCTGTCACACTGGCGAGCGATATGTTACAGTTATCAAAACAGTTCGCGGAAGGCCCTTCGTCGACGACTGCAGTCTTGACAACATGCCTTGGTTGTGTATGAACCGAATCGGTCCACGGCCGTAAGGTCTGCACATTGAGGACAGGCAACAAGTTGTCAAGTTTCATGACAGCCCACTGGACAGCATCTAAATGCTTACGATCGAATTGTGACTGTTAGTTGGAGATTCATTGGTAATGAGCCGGTTGGCATCTCACTGGTCGGGGTCCATCGGGAAATATTATCAGCTTCTAACCAAAAAAAGAATTACTCAAGTGGGGGAAGGAGCCGTTGTATGCGGAAACGAAATAACACTGTGGGGCACTTTGGAACATGAGTTCCTGGTTCTTCTGTGAAGGAGAGTACCGCGTATTAGATATGAATAGACCACGAGTTGAATTCATTGTGACCAGGAGATAGAATATTCCGATTCATACGGATTGAATTATGAAAAAACCTCTGTTTTGAGGCGAGAGTCGTTACAAGGGTGGCCACTACTTTTTCGTCTTTCTGCTCTCTACAAACAGCACTCTCTGTCTCACTGCAAATGATAATACATGAGTTTAGAAAAGGAGGCGGGGAACAGCCACACCCTTCGGGTCATATTTCACGGCTGAAAGCTTTGGACCTTGACGCAGGCGTTGCGTTGTGTAGAAGAAGCCTGTTTGCGCCGTTGAGATAAGGCGCACAATGAGTGTCCTGTAATAGAATATTCAGCGGAATACGTGAGATAGCGTGGACAATCTGTTGCAGAGCACCAACCTTGCTTTTGCTTTCGCTGCCATGAAAGTCGATCAAAAGTAGCTTGAACCAAAGGCCAGTTACATAAGCGAAATATTCTGATTTTCAACTTGAAAGTTGTCCAGACTACTGCAAGACTACTGGTAGCAAAGTTGGGCTACCATGTCATTCAAAAGGACCATACCAGATAAAGGTATAATTACTTGATCCACCATAATAATAATGATCTCTCTAGTCCAGCCGAAAGCAGTACTGATGCATAAAATCATGAACATTCAACCTCTCAAGCCTGTCGTCTCCTCAGCTCCCATCTATCATCGTCATCGTCATCCACCCGGTTCCGCACAGGTTCCACAAGTGCAGGCTGCGCAAATTGTTCTCGTAAACGATTCATTGCTTGTCTCTGGATCTGAAGCGAACAAACGAAGGCGTCAGGGACTAAGTTAAGAAACCAACCACGGGGATCAATCACCTCATTTCCAACGGTCCGTGTAACTTGGAACAAAGGTCCCACCAAGCCAAGCTGGATAATAGCATATCTGCAAAGAAAACACATCTATCAGCTACTCGAAACTACATTTACCACAAGAAAAGACTTACGCAGAAGCTAAAGCAACGAGCAAAAATGTGAAATACACGGGGCTGAACAGCACAGCCATGGCTTCGTTCCACCCCAGCACGACAAGAACGCCGTACATCCAGTAGGGAATTTGAGCAACGCTGGACACAGTACTCCGCTTCGCCTCGACGTAATACGCGTCGGCGTCGCGCCGGAACTTGTTCGTTAGCTCCAGAGCTTTTGTTTCGGTGAACACGACGAGGGTAGAAGGGAAGTCGAATTCTTCGGTGGAGGTCAGCGAGTCACTAGTCTCGGACGGGAGCTTGTATTCCAGAGAGGGATCGGTGGGAGAGATTTTTGAATATATTGGAACGAGTTCGAGGGTCTGCAGCTCATCAGTGAGGAGAACCATGGTTCAATTAGGGCACGAACCTCATCTTTTGCCTTTTTGAAGGCACCATCAATGTCGTCCTCTGGCTTCCATACCCGTGGTATTCCGTGGTCGTCGTAACGGAAGCGCTCCTCGAAATGCCCCCGTAATTTGGCAAGGATGACAGGGTCTGCTGTTTGTTCTTCAATCTTGGCTCGCAACGCAAGCCAAGCGCGCTTCCTCAAAGCAGCCAGCGACGAAACATTCTCCTCATCAGTACAGTTGAAGCCTAAAATGTATACTGTCATCGACATCCCAAATTGGAAGATGCGATTAGAACGCACTTTTAGCTTTCGACAAATAGGTCGTCTCTGCTTTGAGGATTGTATCCTTGAAGAGCCGCAGAACATTATCCCACATCTCCGGAGAAGCCTTGTTGAGGGCCAGTTCCACAGGCTCCGAGATATGTTTCTTGAAATTTCGCTAGTTCGAAGATCAGGTGAGCCGAGGGACTACGGCCCATTGCGAAAAAATACCTCAATAAGGTTGAGCATTTTTTTGGTCTCATCTCTCCTACACTGATCGGCAACACTCCGTACCTCCTCCTTCAACGACTCGAATTCATCAGTCCACACCCAATCCGTACCTTCTACCAAAGCCTCCTTGGCTCCCTCAGAGAATGTCCCGAGACATCTTTCTCGGGCTTTTGACACAACATCAGCGAAATCGTAGGTCTCTCCGCGTAGACCGTTAAGCAACTCGGATTTAAATGCGACGAGACATGATTTATGCAAGTTCTTAAGTTGTCCAAGGAACAGAGTAGAGAGGGTCGAATCCAACGCTACGGTGAGGTCGGCGCGTTTGCGAGTATATACACCTTTGTGATAACGTGAAGCGTCGCGATCGTAGCGAGCTAAGATCGAAGGTGCAGAATTACCACATGTTGAACGCACTATTTTATTATGAGAATCAGACTTACTGAGGGCATCTGTCCTCCAATTTCTCATCAAAGCACCTAACCCCTGAACTACCTGTCCAGACTCCACAGGCCTTCGTTGTGACTTGGCCTGTTCGTTGAACTCAGAGAGCGCAACTGCTGAAATCTCGTCACAGCGGAACTGGGCCAGCAGCTCTTGTTGAGTAGGCAGATCAAGATCCTTGTTCGTTTGCACTTGTTCCTAAGTGGTGACACACATGAGCAATGATGAGATTTAACCAATATCTACTTACCCAAATACCCTCCATATAGAATGCGACACCATCAGCAGGAATCCGCTTGTGATAAGCCGGCTTGAAAAGGTAGTTCTCGTCCGTTTTGTTGACAAACCGGGTACGAAGATTTGCAACTTCTGCTTCAAATTTATCCCCAGCAAGGATTTTGTGCGGGAGAGCAGTAAATGCCAAATCGAAGTAATCCGACAATTGACGATCTTTGAGTTCGGTGGGTTTGGCTAGGCTGTCCCAAATACGAGCAAGATCAGCTGTCAGAGTTGCTTGCAGATTAGGAAGAGGGGTTTGGATGTGATCTCGAATAACGAAGAGCAAGAGTGTGCGGCCTTGGGATCTGCAGAGGTGATGAAGCAGGCGCAATGACCGTGACAAACTATAGTCGTACCCGTCTTGAGATTTCTTTCCAAATAACCCCAGGTTTACTTCGAACACTGTCTTGAGAAGTCCCATGTTCGCGCCCTGATATAGACCAACTTGATGTTCCCAGAGATTCACGATGAGAATTTCCGAGGACGCGAGGGAGAACAGAGCGGATTTGCGTTCGAAGTCCTGAGAAGCGCGTCAGACAAGTCCACACTGCCAAAGGGTCCATAACTACTTGATCTTCTCCTCGCTCTCGTCCGTCCGTCCCTTCAACGTCCATGACCATGACATTCATATCCTTGCCCCGACACATCCAGATTCCTATTTCTTCGTGTTACAAGATCCTCAAGTGCTCATAAAATGAAGGTGACCTTTTGTGGTCTGCTGACGCCTTGCTTCATCCATAACATCGAAAGTCGTTCCAAAGAGCCTGTTGAGCAGTGTGCCTATGACACAACAACATTGTCTCAGGACTATGTTGGCGAATTGTGGTTGAATTCACATACTCTTGCCAGTGGACTGAGAACCGAAGACAGCCACAATGTTGTAGTCAAAACCCGCATCCCGCAACCCCCACTGCTCGATCTGAGTACTTAGGTCTGGCCTGCGTGGGCGTGATACATGAGAAACGGTTGTACGATTGAAGGATAAAAACGCTCACGTGAATTGTTTCTCGTTATCAATAATTTGTATTCCTTGGGTACTTCCACTTGAAAGATTACCGTTGGGAAGATGACCATTGACAGCGGGCTTCAGACTTGTCGGTGCGTGTTGTGACGGTGGTGGCCTAGGAGCGGTAGACTGTGCCATGTCAAATTAGTTATGGGAATTGGAGGACGTTATACACAGAACAAAGTAGAAAGAGGTATAGAGAATGAAGAAAAGCCTGGGGGAGATGGTGGTTGGAGTAAGCCAAGGTTAAATGGAGTGTCAACCTTGCGTTAGCGGTACTATTACAACACGTGCTTGTAATGACACAACCTTGCCAGTCTCTCCATTTTCGGTGTCTACTGCTCCTCTTGTACTTGTTCTCTCCAATGCCCAGCTTCGAGTGGCTTTATCTCCGTCAAATTGATCGTACAATGCGTGTTTCATATAATTCCCGCTTCACTAGCTAGCCCTCCATGTGGGCCAAGTTGTTCATATGGGTCATTCTGTTCATTTTGTGCCTTCATCCTCGCCGAAATGGCTTGCTGTCCATTGAATGATTTCACGATGGTCTTCTTAATCACAGGCGTCCTTGTCGACCGGTGCAGTACTTCTTTCACAGGTGTGAAGGTCATTCATTTTCATCACACCGTTTGGAGGGCATCAATGTTCAACGAGACACTCTATGCTGCGTTAACAGTCGAAATCAACGCCTTTTTTTGAAGCACCCACTGGCTTATTATACACGGAAGGAGAGAGCCTCGTACATGGTCCAATGCACGTCGGGTCCTGGTTAAGATTTTGAGATGTTTTCATGGTTCCCACTCCAAATCCAGTTGCTTCGTGTCTAATATCCGTGGTGTACGGTGTCGAACTGCTTACAACGTGGCGGGGTGGTCGCTGGTGTCAGAGGACCCATTCTCCGTGGCCTTTGTGGGATTACTTTTCACCTTTCGGAAAGGTCCCCTGATTCATAGTTCATGAGAATGGAACAAGGTCTTGTAGGAGGAGCATCGTCACAACGCTGAATCATGCTCAAACAAGTCCTAATCGACATTAACTACCCCGTTCGTAAGTCACTACTCCTCTTCACGTTTCCTTGCACAACTCTAACAATCATCTGCCCTGCCAGGCTACGTCGATCTTCGGCATATGGGTTAGCGCTATCTACTATCTGCTCTGGATTCTCCCCGCTAAAAAGGTAATCGGCGCTAATTTAATGGAATGTAGTCTTACCGACGTCCATAAAGGAATCGGACATGGTGTCAAGCAACCCGAGCATGCAATCATCCTCTCATAAAGCTTACACACCTTATACAGAGCTCTGTCAGATTTCCTTTGTTACTCTCACTCGCAGGACTGACCTTGCGTACCCTCGGGGTAAGCTTTTCTCCTGCCGCAATATATAATACTCACAGACCGTTGCTCACGCCGGAAACACTGCCGGTGACGTGGACCGAGTACGGTGAAATATACTCACGGCTTATTATAAACCTGCCGTTTTCACGCATTTTGAGACTAAAGGAAAGCAGAGTATGTGTATATCCAATTTTATTCCCGTAACGAACCTTCACAACTTTCAGTGGCTCTCGTTCTGATAAATGGCCACATTTCAGCTCGGGGTACAAAAGCTTGTTTAATTTATTCCTAATTCGCAATAGTCATCAGAACTGATTCATCAAGTTTGACAAAGGCCGGTTTCGAGAAAAAGCTGCCTGTATGTAAAAACAGGTGTGATGCGCGATCTTGTCCGTTGCACAGGAACAATCTTCGCAACGGATCCCAGTTTGGAGTTCAGCTTTTCTTGCTGATACACCTTGTTCGAGGAGTTCGTCCGCCCCGAAAATCTTGCTATTTTCAGCTGTAGCTTTTTGCTATTAGCATTACAGCTGGAATACAAAAGGCCGCCAATTACGATGAACAGCCATCATGTGCACGTAGAAAACGACAGATGCATCCATCGAGCTACCATGTGTATAAATAACCCCTATGTTACTGCACAGCACTTCCGCATCCGTGAACAGCGCGAGAATGATCATATCAGTCAAATATCATACGAAGCGAGAGCGTGGTAGCACTCAAGGTTGTAATAAGGTTCCCCTCTTTCTCGTCAACCCGCATCCTTTCCCTTTCCCAATCGTAATATGTCAAATCAACGCAATTCCAACTTTGGTCTCTCTTTTTTCGGTATGGTCGGTCTTGTAATGGCCGCCCTCAAACTCAAGCAGAATTTGAACGATTGTAAGTTGTGCTAAGCGGGACTGATGAGGATAACTCCACTGATAGTAACTAGATAACCAGGTTCCCACAGAAAGTGACCCTCCGTCTTACCGAGACGAAGATGAAGAATCGAGAATCACACTTCTGGATACGGAGCTACCAGCACCCGCAGGAAGGTTTAAGAGGAAACGTAGAAACTGCTGCATGTGTTGTGGCATGAAGTAAGCGTCTAGCACATTGGGGGACGACGGTCCATTAAATAACAGCTGTTTAGTTGTTCGCTCTTCTGTAAGGCTCTTGGTATCGTCGTTGGGGGCATGACGATCTGGTATACATGCAAATTCATTATTTGGGCTGTATCGGTGCGTCCCTTGGTGTTATTTCGTTCCTGCATGTTGAAATGAATGCCTCAGCCTGCGCCGACTGGGCTCGAGTCCATGCCCGCGTTCAGCAGCTCCCTCGGATGTCTCGATGCGCCACATATTTATAATTCCTCCAAAACCGTCTTTTCGGCATCTTATGGCTCTCAGAAGTTTGATCATTCGTTTGATATCAAGGGAAGTGCGGTCGGAACCTTTGTCCTTACTCAAGGCGCTCCGGGGTCTGAGGAAATAAAATATGAGATGACCCTTCGTTCGAACGACCCGACCTTGCTTCCGGATGTGTCTATCCGCTATCCTGATACAGACGATAATGGCGCCATTTTAAACAGCCGTCTCCGGATTGCTACGCCCAACGTAGGCGCCTCATCATCATCATGCATGCGCTATGAAATCAAGATGTACGTACCGCCGAGTCTGAGGAAACTTTACGTCGCATCACACACGGCCATGCACCTTCAATTCGACCCCAGCACTAATATCGAACTTGATGATTTGGTCGTCACGATGTTCGACATGGATACAAGCTTGAGCATGATCCTTCCCCAGGAAAGTGTTCGCGCATCTCGACTCGCACTCGAGGTGTACCGGGGCTGGATTGTGGGAGATGTTGCAGTTGTTAACGAAACCACAGTCACAACTCAACGTGGCGACGGAGTGGCTAATGTCAAGGCGCATCCTACTGCGCCTGTGAATTCAGCTGCCCCAGAACCTGCTTCCTTCAGAACAACAACTGGTGCTGGTCGGACGGACGTCTTCTATATCACACCGAAAGCCTTCAAACGACCGATCAAAAATGTTCATATGTCGTCGAGGAATGCCGACATGTATCTCACTTACCGCGAAGCCGAATATAATGGCCGCATTCAGTTGGATTCTCGTTCCTTCACTGCTACCGGAGTTCACGCATTCCCAAAGTCTAGACCCAGCGAGGAACCTGACTCGGGTAGTGATGGAAAGTCAAAATGGACTCACTGGGCTGGAGATAAATACGGTGCGGATACAATATATATCCAATCAAGGGGATGGACCGGGTTATACTTCTGAGCTGAAGTGATGTTTATACATGGACACAGTTTCTGATACTTATTTGAGTCTTCACATTTCTCGTATTATTTCTAAAATAAAGGTTTTCAGGATGTGTTTGGTTTGAGTAAATTTGATACGTTGTTTTTTGGCCAAACTCATGTGCTGAAGATTTGGGGGTTCGGGTGACGTGCCGGGATGAACCGGAAGGTCACATGATTATCACCGCCAATTAAAAAAGTTGAGGAAACATTTTCTCTCCAGCTCCAGCGCATCATCGTCTCCATACCCGTAGCCTCGTATCTTGAATAATTTCCCTTTCACTACCTTTATATTACTAGATAATGGGCTTCTCTGCTGGTATGTGGTCAGTTATAGATGCGTGTGTCTCCTGACACTGAACGTATTGTAGGTGACGCTGCTAAGGGCGCGTCGCTTTTCAAGACTCGCTGTGCACAATGTCATACTGTTGAAGCCGGCGGGCCCCATAAAGTTGGCCCTAACTTGCATGGGTATGTTAGTGTCCTCAGTCTCTCAGGGAATGCCCTAACATTACACATTGCCGTTTCCAGCCTCTTTGGACGGAAGACCGGCCAGGCCCCGAGCTTTTCATACACTGCTGCTAACGTCAACAAGGGGATTGTCTGGGAAGAGGAAACTCTTTTCGAGTATCTCGAAAACCCCAAAAAGGTTGGACGTTTTGCTGTTCTCAATACCATGGCTTACCTACTTCTAACTCTATTGCAGTACATCCCTGGCACCAAGATGGCATTCGCTGGTCTGAAAAAGGACAAGGACAGGAATGACCTTATCACTTGGCTCAAAGATTCGGTACGTTGTCGTTCCCCATCGCTATTTCCACTCTTCTCGCTAATCCTGTTATATCTCGTTCAGACAGCATAAAAGTACTTTCTTGTATGGACGGATTTACGAATGATATCCCTTGCATAATCATCCCATCCCCTTTCCTTTCCTTTAGCCGTCCAGATGGTCTTGCCTTCGTCACTGTCACTGATTCATCTTTGACGTATTACTTAGATGAGATATCTGTACGGCTGTATGGCTATCGGCACACCACTCATCCAATAGATTTATAGATATCATTATCATTTGCATTGATTTGAAAAGTTTGATTAGGTGAAATTGGGGTCTTCTGCAGGCAGACTGAAATATAAGAATTCAGAATTTTTGGATGTGGGAGCCCAATGGGACCCTTCATAATTTCCTCATGAAATGCTTGTTACGTATATACATAGCACCAACTATGAGTTCGTATGAACACGTTCTCACTGGCATGTAACGTCAAGCTTTCAAGTGCTATACCAGTAATATTTGCTTGTTCGTGGGCTCTATGCCAAACAACTTGAAACGCTACTATTGCCAGTGACTGGTGCTAGCTATCACGCCTCTACAACATTCACACCTTCGCTGAGTCTGCGATACTAACCTCGTTGGCCTGGTAGGCCTTGTTCTGGAGAATGGACGGCCCTATTGACGACGAGAAGAAACCTTTTGACGCGGAAAATCCGGAGGAGGAGGATTCGCAGCCAGATCCTGATGAACATCTAATGCTGGACCAAGGGAATGGTCGTGTATGGCTGGTGAAAGTATGTTACCTCAATTCCTAATTATGTAGCTCCCAAACCCCTATGTTACTCAACTAGGTCCCAAAATTTCTCATGGAGCGCTGGGCCTCTATTAACGCGGAGGATGTACACCTTGCCACTATCCGCGTTTACAACAATGATCTGAACCCCGTCAGCAAGAAACCGCGCATCGTGCTGTTCCTACCCCCGAACCGAGACCCAACGGACCTGGATGGCCCACTACCCACTCACCAACCCAACCGTCCTGTCTTCCAAAATACAACAGTATACCCCGCGTCTAGCTCGGAACCAGATGCATACGAACTCGAAATGGTTAATGATTCTGTGGACAACCAGATAGTAGTTGCTGAGCGTCCAAAGGACCCATCGCTCAGCATTTCGATGACCGCAGCAGCAGCGACAACGAACACACGAGCGCGGACAACGATTCTAACTGGTCGGATAAAACATGAGTGTAACTTGCGACCAGCGTTCAGCGAGAGCTACCGTAAGCAGATGAGGGAGCGACATAAGAAATACAACACGCCTGTGAGGCAGATTAGAATGATTGATGATGCGGGTATTCCTGGGGGCCGAGGCGGTGTCAACAGACTTAGCAGCGGCGTGGGCGTGGGCGCTACTGGTGCATTTGGAGATCTCATCGTGTGTCGTCTATCGTTTCTTTCTTCATTGGCATGCGCTGAGGACACCATCTCGTAGAAAACAAAACCGAAACACGCAAAAGGCCAGTTCGAACGCATGGCTCGTATGCCGCGCAATCAATTACTCGATCAACTCTTCTCGCTGTTCCGCGATCCGCCTCGATGGAGCATACGCGCGTTACGAGAACGCACTCAGCAGCCTGAGGTCTATCTGAAAGAGGTGTTGTCGGAGGTTGCGTTCCTGCATCGGAGCGGTGAGTATAATGGTTTGTGGGAGTTGAAGGATAACTTCAAGGGAGAAGGGGTAAGTACTGTCTCTCTACCGCTCTCTGTTGGTGGAAAGAACTCATCTTTGTCATCTAGATGAAGGGCGAGGATGTCGCTGGCCCGAGCGGCATCATGTCGGGAGATGTCAAAATGGACGAAGTCGATGAAGAGGAGGAGGATGACGAGGATGATGACATGGAGGAAGTTTCGTGAATAGTGCCAATGAATCGAGTTATATGACTTTTGACTAGGGGACTTGTAGCATCGTAAGCATTCTTATAATGTTACATCTACTTTAATTGATGTTTTGCTCTCGAAAGGGAAGAGACATGTGTTGCTACCTCAGTTCATGCCGTCTTTCAAAGTTTCACGTTCCACCACCCACCCACCCTTGTCACTCACCTCTTTAATCTGGAACCACTCCTCGCTGTTGCCCCATTGTTGCTCCACCCTGCCAGGTTCCAAAGGGCCAGCAACAGGTATAGTGAGGTTTGGTCCATAGCATAGCAGAATGATGCTCTTCACCCTCATGGGTGACACTATCTGTATCACAGAAGAAGAAACATCATTGTTTGTGCCAACTAACCAATTCTACTTGTGTGGTAGCTGTTGGTACTCTGTATAATTTATATTCGCCAACTGGGCCGAATATAATGTATGCAATAAATTGAAAGTTCAATCGGACTCTTACCGTGATAGAGGCCGCTGTACCTTCAGGTGACCAAACATGCCAGTGGGACCCAAGGCTCTCGGCTAGCGTCCCCGCTTTGCTTTTCAGTCCCCTACCATGAATCCCCAGTTTGCCCAGTCCCGTCTTCTCTGGAAGCATGATCGCCCTGCTCATACTCAGGTTGAGATCATGCGACGAATGATTAA
Organism: Tricholoma saponaceum; assembly: GCA_003313625.1. NCBI lineage: Eukaryota > Fungi > Basidiomycota > Agaricomycetes > Agaricales > Tricholomataceae > Tricholoma > Tricholoma saponaceum. The sequence goes on along the minus strand of QLOJ01001767.1, from coordinate 62,642 downwards.
CCGTAAACATGGACTGAGCCTGTGTGAGAATCGAACATCGCTTTGCGTTCACCTTCCGATGTGACCGTTTGTTGGTGAATGGACAGCGGACTATCATGATCTTCACAAATACTCCGTGGAGAATTACACATTCTGGCTGGACCTATGGGAGTTCCTTGGTATCATTTCTTCTGTACCACCCAATCCGGAGCAGGTACGCTTTGCTTATTTCGTTATTTCCTTTATTTGACGCGACATGTGCTTAGATCCTCATGGAAGGCAGAATGAAAGAGGTGCCCGTCTGGTTCCCAGGCGCGAGACTGAATTACGCAGAAAATCTACTGTATCGGAATGACGATGCTATAGCAATCACTGAAGGAGGAGAGTCTGGTGTCACTACTAACTACACTTTTAGGCAGCTCCGTCATCTCGTCAGGAGAATGGCCAGCGCATTGCGAATCAATGGATTACAACCAGGAGACAGGGTTGCAGGTTGATCTTTGTATCATTTTCTTCTAGTTCGAATGTCCTGATGTTTCTCCCTAGCAATTGTGACTAATTCGACGAATGCCGTCGTCATTGCACTTGCTACTATTAGTATAGGCGGGATATTCTCGAGCACTTCGACAGACATGGGAACGGAGGTTGGGATCTAATTATTTCCCATACCAATACAAGTCTTAGCCTTGTTCTAGGGAATCCTTGACAGGTATCGTCAGATTCGCCCTAGATTTATCTTCGCGGAAACAGAAGTCGCCTATGGTGGCAAGACAATCAACCTACTAGAGAAGATTTCTCAAGTTATTCGAGACTTCGCTGATAAGTGCCTACACCTAGCCATTCTGCTTCCAAGCGCAAAGACAGGGAAAGACATCCGTCAGGACATTCCACAGAGGTTCGTTATGCAGGTGAAATGCCTCACGCTTTCTCACGGGTTCGATTGTTCTAGCATCAACCTATCAGCTTTTCTAGATGCAGGAGATGATCGCGAGCTTACATTTGCACAACTTCCCTTCGATCATCCAGTATTTATCCTCTATAGTTCAGGGACTACGGGGAAACCAAAGTGTATAGTTCATTCCGCCGGCGTAGGTAACCTGTTCCTTTTATTATGGGTAGCTATTAACTTAAGTTTAGGGTGTGTTGTTGCAATCAAAGAAAGAACGAATACTTGTGTCTGAACTGTCCCACAATGATACTTATTTTCAATATACGACCGTAAGTTGTTTTTAAAATGTTGACATACCAGTTTTGACTTTATTCAACAGACTGCTTGGGTGATGTGGAATATTCAGATCACGGGCCTTGCCTGTGGATCGCGTATTATCCTATATGATGGATCTCCATTTTATCCTGACATATCAACATATTTAAAATTTGTTAATGACCAAGGGTATGACAATACCTTCTATTTTCGCTGTTATTCACTCCTCGCAGGGTTACGGTTCTCGGAACAAGTCCTCGGTTTTTGAGTGAAACCATAGGACAAGGGATTAAACCACGTAATTCCAACTATCTTGAGTGGTATCAAACTACTAACAGTTGTAAAACTTAGTGGTGGACATTGGAAAGTTTGAAGATCTTCGTGTAATTATGGTCATTGGGGCTGTTCTGACGCCACCCATGTTTGAATGGACTCAGCAAGCATTCGGGGGACATGTGCAGATAGTATCCACATGTGGAGGAACTGATATTTGCGCGTCTTGTCAGTACCGTCGTGGATATACTTGTTCAGCACAGCTCACTGAATACTGACGTCAGTCGTCACGGGCACACCTGCTCTACCGGTCTATGTGGGAGGTATGTGGCTATCAGTGTATCAGTTATCAGAATTATCCTAAGTTTCTGACATCGCGCTTCAGAAATCCAAACGAAATCGCTCGGAATGAAAACGGAAATATTCGATCCTGCCGGAAAAAACATCGAGAACACGGGTCAGCCGGGAGAGCTGGTATGCACTCGACCACATCCTTCTTTACCAGTATGCTTCTGGGGTGATCCTGCTGGGGAAAAATTGCGCGATGCGTACTTTAGCATGTATCCTGGTATATTCCGTTGTATCGCCATCATTGAATTAATGGGGACTCATTTTATGTGTACACACCAGGTGTCTGGCGCCAGGGTGACTTTATTGTATCAAATCCTACCACAAAAGGTTTAATGATTCTGGGTCGTAGGTTAGCGCTCAGTACATTGCGGTGGAATACGTTCCGCCCTTGCACAGGATGTTTGGCTGATCCTTATCTTCGAATTTCCAGCGACGGCGTTCTGAACCCGAATGGCGTTCGGTTCGGTTCAGGGGAGATATACTCGGTCCTTGAGAAATTTTCCGGAATACTTGACGACTCGATTTGTGTCGGCCAACGTCTCCCCCAGGATTTGGACGAGCACGTGCTTTTATTCATCAAGATGCGCACAGGTCACAATTTCACTCGCGCACTGGCAACTGAAATCAAGACTGCGATTCGCATAGGACTCAGCGCTAGACATGTTCCCTCGCAAATTTTCGAGGTCCAAGAAATTCCGGTTAGTGCAGGTTTCTTGACTTCATCTAACTATCTTTGTAATTCCCGCCAATGATTAGTATACCGTCAATGGAAAGAAGATCGAGATTGCTGTCAAACAAATCATTTCTGGTGTCGATGTGCAACCCAGTGCAACCGTTGCAAACCCGGAATCCCTTCAGCTATACTACAAGTATCGTGACTTGAAATTTGCACGAGCTAAACTCTGATGCTCGTCGTAGCTAGTAGGTGTAGTGCGTAGATATTTAATAAATCTGTGAAGGAGGTACTTGTGCAATTGGTGCCATGTGATAATAAATACTCCTAAAGAATGACCGATGCTTAGCCTGGCAGTCCCTTAACCGACAAGAGAATTGATTTGACCGTCGAGAAGCCGTTGAGATTGAACGTGAACCCGGTTATATCGTAGATGCCGTGGTATAGAGCGCTCGCAAATCGGTCGAACACCAAGTTCAAGTTAAGAGAAAGCGATTGGATTTATGTCACGGGGGGCATTCAACTGAATAGGTGGCATTTCCAATCGAAGGACGCTCTTAACCAAATCCAGGGATAGCAAAAACTGTTCTGGATCAGTATGGCATGATGGATGTTGGGATTCTGATTGGAAAGATGCTGCGGGAGCATCCTCTGACGCGAAAATGATATCAGACACTCAGGCTTGTTGCAATATGCCACGCTCGATCGCACGTATACCTCATTTCAACCAGGGTTGTCCGTTCTTAGAAAGGAGATGGCAACCTGACCATAAGAAGCCTTCGTAATTTTATAACATCCGTGATAACGCCTGCTGGAACACAAATTGTTCGGTTTTCCTGTCTCGCGGTGTTAACTGCATCGGTTGCTATAGAACACGGCTGAAGAGGGCTTAAGCACCTCGGGCCGTCCGAGAGGCAGATAACCTATCATGTGACGTTGAAGCATTGGCCCAAAGTAAAAGTATCCATCGTCATTGGAGCACTACAAGATGATGTCGGGGAGATGCATTTCTCCTACGAACTCTGCCAACATCAGATCAGTCGGCAGCACCTCGAGCTTAATGGCAATGAGTCCTCAGTAAGGAAGATCTTTTTGGGATTGGTCGCAGAAAGACATGACAGTGCGAAGTGGAATTCACGGAGCCATCCATCGGCGATATGAAATGCATCGCCTGTTCCTTGATCGAAAGAGTGAGGATGGATGCTGTCTCTTTGAAGACAGTCGAAAGGTGAATGCGAGAGTCAGATAGTCTGCAAGACCAAGTAGTTGAAGTGAGTGTTATAGTACATAATTCCAAATAAGCTTACAACTTGCAGAACCCAAAGGCAAAGGTACACTAGGGTTCCTAACCCTAAGATACGTGATTATTAGCTGTTGGAGTATTTCTCTAAAATAAGATATGGTGGCTAACTTAACTTTGTTGGTCTCGTTTCTCCTGTCTATCAGCAGATAGTCATTACGGGACAGCAACTTTCAATCCCTGCCCTGAGTGTTCAGCTTGAACGTGGTGTGACCTTGAACTTGAAGGTCACACCACTCAGGCTCTGACGAAAGTTCCGACCAGAAGGACACCAAAATAGATCATCAGCTAGCAAAACGATAAAATCGGCGCGGCAGATTTGAGGCCCGAGGAACGGGTTCCAGCCAATTTATAAACCACTCGTTCTAGGACAAATATTCCAAAAGGCTCTTTCCTATTCTCAGGGATTGGGCGAAGAGCAAGCCTTGCAAGGGTAGATGAAAGGATGAGGCATTGTTTCTCGATCGAACCCTGCATTGGTGTTGCCCTATGCATATATTGAGTAGTGCAAGTCTTGATCCAATGACAGCTATCAATTTTATGTCTGATCTTCAAGTTCTTTTGGGCGAATAAAACCACGCAATTGCGCAGCCTAAGAACGAGACCACCATCGGCCCAGGGAAAGCTCATTGCTAGCACTGGCATTCACAAAAACACACTGAACAAGACTGGAGACCAGTGCAGGCGCAGCATAGTCATCTACTTAATTCCTTCCGCAATCAGCTGTCAATGACGCGACTCGGATATTCCATCACATAAAGACAACTCACAGGTATCATTTGCTAGCTTTTCATAGCGTCCGAGTCAGCCGTCATGTATAATCCTCTCAAGGCAGTGTAATTTGGTATCTTTCGAGCTAGTTGACGTGTGAAGTAGGCAAACTGAGGCATTATTGGTCGGCACGTAACAAAGCTTCCGAGTCAGATTGCCGTGTAGCGAAATTCAGTTAGCCCGGGCATGTTGAAAAGTGTCCAATACGTCCAATGGCAACGGGTACATATGGATGAGAGACGCATTCCTCCGGGCCCCTCGTCAGCTGCGTAATCTCACATGCTAAACATGGGATGTTGCGCGTTGGACCATGGTTGGACCGCTCTAGCGGCGGACCAGCGGTTCGAAGGCTAGAAGTTGAAGCACTCCGAATACTTCTGTAGGCACATGTTTTCTTTTGCCTTGTACGTAAATTTGTAAGTCAAGGTGTGCGCCAGTAGTAAGTAATACAAACATGATCATGAGTAGCAAATGGCAAGCAAACCAGCAGAAAGCCACCGGAAGTTGAGTCAATAAAGTGATTATGACTCAAGTACAATTCCAAATTGTAGTCTATTCGCAGTCATAGTGATGGTATACAAGAATTTGTAAGGGCTAAGCAGGTGGAATTGAGATGAAAGAGCAACGAAACCCTTATCCAAAGCGCAGACATAAATATTTGGAATGGATGGAGAGGGAGTACGTAGGTCAGACGAAAAAATGAAGAGATTTCCAGGTATACTTTGGGGTAAGGTTAAGAGGGAATGAATAGGGCGTGTCAAAATGCGATGAGTATAGGTGTCAGTGATTGAGTAGCGTGGTTAGTAAATGGATGTACAGAGTAGTGTTGGTGACGCGGATACGGGGGTGAGAGAAGCAGAAAAAAAGTTATGATATACAGATGATCGTACAACACATACTGCAGTAGGTTTCTTTTCATAACATGTCGATGCAGCAGACGACAAGGCGATGACATAAATGCGCAGATCTAAATCGGTGGCGGCAGTATGGAGCCAATGGGACGAACTGGTGTAGGCGCACACCCATCTAGAGTCTGTGGGACCAAGGAATATCCATACTACGAAGCAAAAGAGCCAGGAAGACAGTCATATGGTCACGGAAACAGCAAGGGGATGATGGAAGAAGGAAGAGTTACGTCTTCTCCTCTCATCCCACGCCTATCTTTTATCCAGACCGCCCGATCGGGGCAGGCCTCACCGGTTGCCAGAAGTTCATAGGCACTCGTCTAGGTATACTGATCTTTAGCATCTCCCCATCGAACTCTGCGCGAACCTGGACCAAGTCTGCATCATACCCAAATGAGATTCGGCGCTCGAAATGGCCTGAAGGTAAGATACAAAGTCAGATGGCGTTGAATAATAAAGTAGGGAAGCCAGGGACACAAGCAATGACAAGAGATAGGCCTTCCTCTCTCCCGTCGTATATCATCCCTTGCTACAGCTCTCTGAGCTTTGGTGTGTTTCCTGTCTACCCAGCTTCCACGCCACAAAAAGCTGCACGAGAAAAAAAAACTCACCACCTCCATTCTCCCAACTATCAGCAACAACATGCAATATCCTCCTCCTCTTGGTCGCAAGCGTAATTCCATCCCGTCTAAAACCAGGTAACCTCACATTCAGCCTATATTCGCCCGCCGTCGTCTCCACCTCGATCCAACTATCAGGCGGCGGCGGCGCATGGCTGAGGAAAGGCTCGTACGCCCTGTGCGGCGTATCATTGATGGGACCCAAAATCATAGGTGGATCAGGGGCAGGATACGATGCCATCGCCGAAAAGGCCGCTAAAGCAGCGCCAGAAGACTGTGAAGCAGCTTCCGGACGCGGTTGTGGAGCGCGGAAGGGCGATATAGAACGGCGTTGAGGTGCGGGTGGAGGACGATGTGAGTGTGTCTGTGGGGGTGGCTGAGGTTGCGATGAGGACGGCGACTGGGCAGGTGAGGACTGGGTATACGAGTACGGTTGTGTTTTGGGTGGCGCTTGGCCCTGGGCATGTTTTCCCGAGAGCGTATCTTCAGCACTAGCATTATCCTGCCTAGATTCGTTGGACGGACCAGAAGTAGCGGACGGAGCCAACCTTTCTTCACCCTTTTCATCGCTCCCCGCCGAGCACAGGCTGCTGCTTCCTGGAGATGATGGTATACTTGACTGTGGCTGCTTATGCCGGTACGGGTAATTACCCTGATGTTGGGTATGCTGGTGGCGGAATTCGGGCCGGGATGAGTGGACACCTTCAGTTTCACCTAAACCCGGCAAATATCCAGAAGCTTCCACGTCATCTGAAGGGTTTGGAAAATCGAGTCCACCTGTCGCTGCACGTTCCACAGTCGAGAGAATATGGAAAGGTATCTGGGAGGGCAACGGTAAGCTGGCTGATGAACTTCTATCTGGCCAAGTCGATGCTGATGCTGCACTCGTTACTAAAGTACCAGCACCAGGCTGGCTTGGATCAGAGATGTCGCTTGTGCCCTTTTTAGATGTCGGGTCAGTGTTATATGCAGTATTGTACGACTTGGAAGACTGCAAATGTTCGCCTGGTAGGGAATACGGGCGGGAAAAAGGAAATATAGGCGCAGCAGCGGTTACACGCGTCCCTGGGCCCTTCGTAGTAGCGTATGTATGGCTGCCCTCTAGCGCGTTCAAAGGCCGTTGTGATGGTGTCATAGTGCTTGATCCCAAAGCGGAAGTAGCATCTGTAGCCTCGAACGGCAATAAAGATCGGTGCTTTAGATCCGAGCTTGCGGCAGATGTAGTAGATTGTTGGTCTGGGTGTTGCTTCTGTACCTGAGTGCTATCACACATGACCGACGGTGGTGATGGTGTAGTCTGGCTGGTCCAATCAGATAAATCCGAGTGCCTACGACCATAGTCGTGCGCTTGGGATTCTTCGTCTTCAAAGACGGGATAGTGTCCGCTCGGAAAAGTGTGGTTTTGGGGAAATGAGGCAAGACTGGAAAACTGGGACGACGAGCCCGAAGAGACAGATGAGGAGTCAGCTTTCGTTTGGGAGAACAGTGTCGGAAAGTAACCCGTAACTTCCTGTAGTATCGACGAGGAAGAGGAAATTTGGGAAGCTGGATTCGCGGAAGGGGTCGCTCCTGAAGAAATGCTGGAAAAGAACGCACTTGATGACGCAGACGATATTCCGGGTGAAGATAGCGAGAGCGATGGTGAGGGCAACGGAACCTCTCTGGGAGAGTCAAAGGAAGCGTGTCGCTTCGTATAAGACAGAGGGCGATGAGAAGGGGTACCTGTAGATGCGGGAAAGGAGAAACCGTGAATGATGGAAGGGAAAGGCAAAATTAGCAAATCGATGGGTATTGTGGACGCATATGGGTGCAATAAAAAATAAAATCGTAGAATAGTAAGAAAAATCAGGGTCGGTTCCTGAATATTCCTGAATGCGTGAGCTTCATGCAATGAGACTCCGGGCCTTGGCATCCGACAAACTGTGCTGTCGCGATATTTATCCCGGCAGAATCATTTCAGAAACGGCAAGCAAAGACATCAGATCCTACGCTAACAACCACCTCTCACCAACTTGGTTTAACTATGATCCCAGTGCAGGGATCGAAGAGGACGCGAAAGGACATCGAACTGATACGTTTAAACCGGAAAGATCGCGCAGAAATCGCGCAAGGCAGAACTTACGATAAGACTTACCGTGTGGGCTTTCCCTTGCCGACCAGCGCTGCAACAGCTCTTTGTCCACCGGCAGGTCCGAGGAAGTAGGGGCCGGGGGGATTGCGAGAGGTCCGGGATCCATTCTTTTTTGTTGCTGTTGAGCCTGGTGTTGTTGTGAGATTCCAGAGCTACGCTTTACAAGACGACGGCGGTGTGGGGAAGGCGGAGGAGGTGGGAATGATTTAATAGGATGATCTGGAGACGACGAAGAGCGTTTGTGAAGCTTTGAAGGACGATGAGGAGGGAGTAGAATATCGTGGTTGTTCATTACGGCCTTGAAAGGACTGTACTCCAAGCAACTGGTGTGACTGGGAGTACTGGGAGTGTTTGTTCTTGAATATGATGGGGACAATGAATAATTGTGGCGCAGAAATAAAACCAAAAAAAAATATAATAAAAACTCACCATTTTCAGCAATGACGTCATGATCGCCAAGATATCTATCATCTTCAGTTATGATAACCTTGTGTTCACCATACATTAGCGCTCTAAAATAATTGACTTTTTTTATTTTCATGCTATATACAAACCAGTGATCTTACTCTTCTACACAATGCATCCTAGTACAACTATAGCCGCTCCTGGTCATGGCCTGGTCATAACAACAGTGTTTCACACACAGCTCCACCCTCTCCACCCCCATCACACAACACCAGAAAACAACCCGCCTTCCAAATCTACCAAAATCCCCTCGTGTAGCTGTGTTCTTCACTCCAATCTCAGCATGCCCTTCCCATAGTGACTCATCAGATATGATGGATGTCAAAATTGACGACTTAAAAACCATGTTCAAGCTTTTGGCAAGTGCTGGCCATACAAACTGTATATTCACTCAAGATGCGACCCTCCGGAACCTTATACTGCTCGGGTCCAACAATTACTAGATGCTTCGCGGCCACTCACGTTACGAGAACCCCACCTGTAACCGAAACCGAGTCAACAAATCATGGTGACGCAAGCCACTTTTTCAAGTCAGCTCTGTTCATCTTTCCGTCGTCAACGCTGAGTATCTTCCGACATCCCCCGCTGATAGCGTGTTTGAAATCCATCGCACGAACTTGCAACCCCGTGCAAAATTCACGTTACTGCATTAGGGAATCCATCCACCTCGCTTTTGGCCGTATCTGGTGACCAAGCATCCGGGCAAGTACAGCCGCTAGTCATTGCCAAATATGTCCATCTGCCCGGGTCAGTGGAATCCGACTCCACGAAGTCATGACTCAGTGAGTGTAACTTCCATAATACTTACATATGATATACTTAGTACTCCGGTCCAGCTCGCGTAACGAAAGGACCCTCTGCAGCTTATAAATCTCTACACTCTCAAGTCACTCCTGTGGCAGTCACCGAAGGGAAGCGGAACGGTCCATTTCAGAACGTGAGCGAAGGTGAGCGAGCGCTAAATTTCCCCACCCGACGTTCTATAATTAACTGTCTGCGAAAAGATATGATAAACGTATAGTGCAACGTGCACCCCTGAGTACGTCATTGTAATTGCGCAGACTTCCGAGGACGATGGATCAAACTGTCAAAACCGTAAACTGTTAAAGATGTCAACCAGCGGCGGGACAGCCTGAAGGGTTGCTAGCTATGGGTTGGACGAATGCCTCTCCGCTGTAGGCCATTAGGGGAATAAACGACTACCAACTCGTTCAATGACCGTTCCAGGTTAGTTCTGTCTCACACGACGCGTCAGCGCAGCCTGCGTTTCGACAGCTGTCCGCAGAGGCTGTGAAGTGATTTAGGTCGAACGCGGAATCTACATCGAGATTGCGGGCTTGCATTCGCATGGTATGGTTCCAAGGCAATGGTACTCGAGGTTGAGGCGTTAATGACAATTTCATCCGCAGGAGAGCGTGGCATCCATAGGTGGGTTACTAAATATGGATATCTGCGGGGGATATGACCCTATAATCTTGACGCTGATTCCGACTCGCAGCAGTTCCTGGGGACGACTTGATGAAGATACCTGACTTTCCCGACTTTCACTCAGGAAGGAACATTTGCTTTCAAAGTGTATCCGAGAACTACAGCCAGCCAAATCTTTCTGTACTTGCTGTTACGCTTGCACAAATACATCACGTTCCTGCGCTGTCTCGTCACGTCTACAAGTTCACCAACGTATAAAATTGTCATGCCTAAAGAAGAAAGTCCGCCGTTCAGGCAGCATTAACATTAATTTGGTAGTGATCAAATGTCTGGAGTACAGACAACATAACTATACTAAAATTAAGACAGAATAATTGAAAATGCTCCTGCAATAAAAGCGAGCACAGCACTGGCAGTGTGTTTATCGCCAGCGCTGGAACTCTTGGAGCTGCTGCTAGTGCTGGTGCTGGTGCTCCCGCCGGAAGTACCGCTGGTAGGCGGGGCAGTGGCAACGGCTCCCACCCCTCCGGTTACTGGTCCATTGTCAGGCTCCTGTAAAGCTATGTTTAGAATGAACTCCGTCAGGCCATAATATTAAGACTTGCGGTTTTTTCGTTGCCACCTATTGCTTTAGCGGCTGCTTGGAAGGCTTCATATGTGTTTCCCGTGGCTGGTGCGTTGATAGATCCAACCATGCCCAACCCGCAGTGGCCGACCTAGAGGAAATATCAGAACTCGATATCGCAATACACACGGCATTCATACTTGTTTGCAATGGAACCAGATGGCTGGCAAAGGGGTTAAAAACTGAACGAAAATATACCTGGCTAAGGACATACGAATTGTGTCATCCGTAATATTGATGGCGAACTGTGCCCCCGATGTCAGCCCAGAATCGAAGCCTGCCGAAGAGTTCCCAGAAGCCGTGAGATATGTACAAGGGTTCGCAAAAGATGACTGCGACACAGAGTGCGTCAAACCATTGACTGCGCTACGACATTGTCAATATTTTGACACCACTAGCAGTGCTCTCTACTAACGGGGGGAAAAAGAAAGTAACCAAGGTGCCATTGGGAGCTGTAATATTCGCGGGATGGAATGTGAAAGTGCCGCTGAAGGCAACGTCAATCTTTCACAAGGCAGTAAGCAACAAATCTCTTGGCAATATGACACAGATATACATTCATATGTCCAGGGCTATCCGCCGGTGCGGAGGCGGCAGCAGCAGCAGCGGTTGTGGCTGGGGATGTAGGCGAGGAGGCAGATGATGACGGAACGGGAGCTGGGCCATATTGGGCAGCGACGAAAGTGAAAAAGCAGACGACCAAGACAAGCGAGTACATCATGTTCCTGGGGATTTGGTGTTCACTCCATAGAGGCTTTTTAATATAATCCACGATGCCGTGTGGTGAAATTCAGTCCGAAATTTCCGTGCCGCTCACCCGTGACCGACCATCACCGGAGGTCAATTGGTAAGTCGTCAATCATACACCACCTACATTCAAAGGAGATCGTGAAGGATGATACGACTGTATTGCATGTAGTGATCAATACGCTGAGTCCAGAACGTGTAAATGGTACACCACAAACGTTGAGAAGACCAGGCAGTTCTCTATTCCAAATATGCCGGCAAGTCCGCGACTGACTTATGGGGATATCCTCCGATTTCCGGCTCGGATGCACAGCATATATGCCGCGTAAATGACGACTCTGCACTATCATCATAGTGTTCTGGTATTGTGGATTGTGATGAGAGGTTGGGTGCTGTCGAGGATCATCACCTCTCAATGAACGGATGCGTCCGACCAGGAGACAAGATTCCGTCCACGTCAGATTCAAACCTGTCCTCCTTCCGCAACCTCCTTCTCCCTTCATTCCATTTCTTCAGATACACCTGGGCCCGGGCTTCAAACAGCATACACCCGTCAAAGAGATCCTCTGGGACCATATCTTTCCTCTGCTCCCAAGGCTTCACATCAACGCTTTCGCAACGATCTAGACACACCAGAATCATCCCAAAGCTGTAGGCATCAGCCAACCGCGGGTCCTGACACTCCCCACGCAGAATTTCGGGTGCAGAAAATGGCCGCGTGCCGGGATGTATTTGTTCAAATTTTGGTGATGGCCATTTGTTATGCGCAGATGCCGCCAGTTTGGTATCATATGGGTCGACTGGCTCGCATTCTGGCGACGTATAGATAGAGTCTGCGGAGACGGAGCGCCCAAAGTCAAGCAGCTTGATCGTGTCGGTAGTAGTCACGTGAACATTAAGCAACGAGAGGTCCCCATGACTCAGTCCATATGAGTGTAGGTGGGTAAGTCCATCGAGTAGTTGGTTGTGGTAATCGATCTTTTGACTTTTCAACAACTCTGGTCTGGCAATAACAACATCGTAAAGGGTCCGTCCCTCAAGATACTCAAGAACCATTCCCACATTCTCCAACGAACCCAAGAAGGCGCAGATGTTTCTATGATGCGCTAGAGTAGTGTATACTCGAAGCTCGGCGAGAAACTGGACTGTAACATCAGAGGCATTCGAGTGCATCTCACCATTTATTTCTAGTTGCACAACATCCGGCTTCTTCACGACACACTTAAATAACTCAGAAGCGGAACCGCGCGCACAAGGCGAAATGCTGGCCGTCGGATTCGGCGGGGCAGAGTAGGCAGTGGGAGTGGGAAATGAGAATATCGAGGTTGGGTGGCGTGGAGGGTTGTATATGGGGGATGGTGGGGGAAACGGTGACTCGTGGCGTTTGATATCAGGATGACGCTGATCATCCACGCCGTGGTTGTAATGATACGATGAGTCCACAGCAGTCTCCTCCGAAGACGTGAAGGAGTTGACTGAATTAGTTTGCTCTTCTTGATCCATTTCCACTGGAGATACAGTCGAGTAAGAATAAACATTCTGTACTTACGACACATAGCTCACCCATCCACCAGTTCTTCTTCGATGTCAACGTTACACGCTTTACATGCATTGGCACCCGTTGCGCAGGAGCCGCTATAGCTGGTTCAGACATGGGGCTTGTTACAGCATTTGAGAAGGTTCTGTTGAAGGCTGGGCGTCCTATGCTAGTAGCTTGGCTGTGTTGCATCGAGCCGATGGTTAGGACGATGCAGTCGTTGATATAGTACTACACCGTGACTGAATGGTCACATGCCTCTATCTGGAAATCGATAAATACAGAACCAATGGGCTTGATCTTATCTCTTCTTATCTCAGGCTCCCACATCTACACTAAATAGGACGAAGAGACTATTAAACAGAAAATTAATGACATTGGTTATGTGTGCTGTATTGTAGTATGTACAAAGTTCCGAGAGGAGAATGTTACGTACAAGTAAGGTTACAACGTACTAAGTGTATGGTTGGCAGAAGTCTGAAGTCCATAATAGGATAATGTAATACAAGTCCAGTCCGATTCCAAGATGAAGGTATACTATAGCCCATTAACGTCCCAAGAAAAAGTTCTTGCCAAGTGTCCTGTCATTGTCCGAGAATAATGGTTGCAAGCGTAATAGTCCATATGCTGAAAAGTGTCCAAGACTGGGAAACACGAGACACAGAATTCGACTGATTGGAATGTGTTGATCCGCCAGTGCTATTGCCATTGACATTGATGATTTGAGAAGTTGGCAAGTCACCAATGGCCAAGGTCTTTTGCACGCCAAGTATGCCCGAGCCGATCATCACTTGACGGCCTACGGAAGGAACGCCGTTGACGACCACGAAGATGAAAGCAGGGCCTGGAGCTAATATGGCAGGATTCGGCGGGACTTGACTGACATGTAACACCGCTGTGTTGTTGTTAAAGCCTGTGTAGGTGTTTTCTAGTTGAACGTAGCGCTGGCCCATGTTCTAAATACAAATTTGGTCAGAAAGATGGACGACAAACCACAGAAAGGGATGAGGTACCATGGAATGCGTTGAGAACCCGGTACGGATGAGGATGACAACGGTGTTCTTCACGTTGTTCACGTTATTGAATAGATCAGCTGAGTCGAGAATGACGTCAAAGGAAGGGCCACCATAGGACAGTTGTTGAGGAAGACCAATGGGCTCAGGCCGCCTCTCGTTGTAGTATGACGGATAGAATTGCTCGGTGCGGTATTCAGTCTTATACTTCACATCACTCGCAATGGTGTAGTCCGTGTTTGGGTTAGATCCAGAAACGAAGACAGAACCTGTGGAGGCAAAGGAACACGTAGCATCATTTGTAGTGCACACAATACGAAATACCTGCCATCTGGGAGTAGAGTTGCGGAGGAGTGATACATTCTGGGTACCGTGCTGGGAGAGAATCCGTTTCGAGACCACCTGTTTCCAGCAGCTGCATTGGGGTCATACAGTATAGGTGTCAACGCTGGCATATCCGCATATGATTGTCCAATAGCCCAAGAATCGTTGCCATAACCCGCCGTCCCTGATATCAATGACTGAGATTACCCAGTCGATGGTGGGAACAGACTATCACGTTACCTAATTGCGCGCCATTCAGGCAGAGGATCTTGCCATTCGGCAGGAAGATAAGGTTGACCATTGATCGGGGTTCAGGGAGCGGGTCATCACGCACATAAGATGACGACTGGTCTGGGGTGATCTTGACACAAGAAGTTGATGCGGGGTACGTAGGGATGTCAAAGTTGGAGGACTGCCACCTATGATAGTGATGATAACGAGGAGAACGACCACAAAACCAACGAAAACTTACTGCTTCGGTTGAACGTTGGAGCCACCACAAAACAAGATCGTGGCGGTCCAGTTATTTGCAGGCGTAAGAGGCATCATAATCGTTCCGGCACTGGCTGGATAGGTCCGGACTGCATCTGGGATGTCATCTAGCGGTGTTTCCTGGTGCGTGTGATAATTTAAAAGCACTGTCTCCCAATTAGATTGCATAAATAGTAGCCCAGAAGGCAGAAGCCAGGTGAGGGGATAAAGGTTCGCTGGCAAGGTCCGCTCCAAGAGAGGAGACGGAATTGTGCCCCCTTGGGGCGGGAAAAACTCGTAAGTCGGCTCGTTCTGGTTGGCGTCATTGACAAAGCCGCCAAAAGAACATCCCCCCAGCTTAGAAAGGATTAGCTTCACAAATTAAAGGGAAGGGGGTTAAGAAAGAATCACGATGATGAGTGTTCCATCTTCTAGAGTTTCTCTAGAAGGGAGTTAGATTAAGATAGTACTAAGCATAACGTCAGAAACACGCTTACAGCGTAGGGTACCACCGTTGCGCAGTCTGGGCGGGGGACATGATCCAATCACAATTATTATCCTCACAAGGATTTAGCAGGCTGTGAATCCAAATTAAGGATGACATATAGGTAAGACTGAATGTTTATTTGAAGGGAACGAACCGTATACTGCACAAGACTCGATCAGTATAAACTTGAACTCGATGCACAAGTAAGCACAACTCACGATTGTCTCCCGTCAGGATCCTGGTAAGGTCCCCCGCCATCCTGACTTGCCACTGGACTTCCTCCATAAGTGACACCTTGATTGCCACCGACATTTACCCAAGTACCATTTCCCATCACATTGCCTCCCTGCAAATGTGTCAACATACAAGATTCGAGATCAAGAAGACGTCCTTACCGCGCAGAATGTATTTGTCAGAGCGTCCATGGGTCTCTGAGTATTGTCGCCAATGGTATATTCTGTAACCAAATTAAATGTGCTGAATTGATCAGCACACTGCAGGACGTACCGGAGGCCCATGCTGGATGCCCATTAATTCTTGCGGGATTGTTCTCCACCTTGTCAACAATGTAGACGGTTTTCTCGTTGCCTAGAAATAGCTGGAAAATAAAGACTATCAACAACAAAGTGGGAGGACCGAATAAACTTGGCCCACTTGCTGGGCGCTGACTAGACTGTTTCCAATAATATTGAATGTTCCGACAGCACCAGTCTGCATAGGTTGTTCTGGCCGAGGTATCGTCGATATCGATTGAGCATACGTGAACACGAGTGTCGCATAGATCGTGAAAAGCACTGGCAGGAGTGTCGACATGTCAGGGCCCACTGAGGTTTGGTGGCGAGGGGACTAGTGAATGTGGGTATATGATAGCCAGGGACTCTGAAAGAGGGCAACGCTGCCAGAACTTTAAGTTCAGTCCTTGCAGCGATGACACCCGAAGCAGAGGGAACCTGAACGAGTTCGGTCTGTAATTCCCGGTGGCTAAATATGTAAAAAGCGCTCAAGGATTCCAAATCCATCAATAAACCCTTATATTCATATGACCCTGAGATCATCAGGAACAAATAGAACGAAAAAGAAAAGAAAAAGGAAAAGGAAAAGAACAGAAAAGAAAAGGAATACACGAGCTATGGCATCTCTGTGCAGAGAAGAGAATGGACGACATGGGCCCAGAGTCCAGTTTGCGACGCAACATTTAGATCACCCACTGGCAGGATACTTTGCAAATTATGTAATAGCACTTTCAAGTTGCAACTGTCATCATCAAGATCTCTCAGACACTTTCAAGCCATCCGGTGCCGAACGATCTGCTCGTCCAACGACTCTATTTGACACACATCACCCGGATCTGCGCCGATCTGACAGGAACAGCTTCATTTCCCCAGTTACATTGCGTCACCATCTTTGGTTTCCGTTATCCTGTAGGTCCTACTGGAGCCTACTGGGGGGATCTTGGCTGATCTTGGTTTACAGCGATATAACCGGATAGCAGTGCCCATCAGACTCTCATATAATTTACCGAAACACCGCTACTAGTAGTACTAGTCCGCTACTACACATGCAAGTGGCGTGTGCCGTAATGAACTGTACATGGGTTGGTGGCACGCCACTTCCACACTTCTCTCTATTACGGGAAGTCGGTCCCTGAGTTACACCGTATCGCGCGCTACAGTCGACAAACGACAAGTTGGACAGAACCCTCGCGTGGGATTCAAGTGTATGTTGTTGTATTGGTTATTTATATATCAATTACCGTTGCTCAGTTTACGGCATCTACAGGCCTGGCGAAGGCCCGAGTTCAAGCTGCAAGGCATATCGTGGGCGTCTTGTTGACCACAAGGGCAGATCGTTACTATCCTAATTAAATTTAAAACATAGGTCACACACGTCTCTATCATGCCCGAAGACAGGGGTGATGGATTCCCATCGGCACGTCCATTGACACTATGTACAACGGCCCCCACCACTGGTGACGGTGCCCCTTGACCTCGTTACTTACACCAGCCGTATACCTGGAAGGACAAACTTCGTGGTCCCCGTACGTTCTACAGTAGCTTCAGGGATGTTGACCGAAGTGAAGTCAATCGAGAGGCAATTGCAACCCATTGCAACTTGCGACTAACTTACATTGACACCCTCACTCCAGAATTCCTTTAAGAACCGCACCGGCCAAGCCGGAGAGTAGATATCGGAATCAATTGGATCGGCACGACCGCAACTGACAGCAATCGATTAATGCATCAAATCATTGGCCCCTAAGCGCTATGTATGTGATGTATGGTGCTCCGATTATCTTCAGCTCGTTGGAGTCGGTAGGCTCATGGTCCGACGTGCTATACGCAAGGTTCTGAGCCGTCTGTGACTTGTCCTCTTAATACGGGTCCCTAGTCCACCCTCCACCAACAGCTTGCATGTTGGTCACCACAGTAATTACCATCTGTCAAGGAGCATAACTAGTAAGTGCAGCCTCTTTCCCATGCCCTAAACATTACATGCTTAAATAATATATATACACGTGACTAGCCCAAAATTCCTGGCAGTGTAGGATGGTATGAATTGTAATACAACCCACATTCATAAACTCACAAGAGCGTGGTCGAGAGCCTACTTCAGTTATTTGATTTGTAGACACCAACTAATTTTGGAGTTTAGGCTTCCGGATGAATCCGTACGCCGCTATCATCGTATATTACGGGACGACGAGCATACTCGAGGCGTAGTGCGTCATCCTGCTTCATTATCGGCCTACTTATTGGTTGTTTCTTTTCTTTTACTGCTGGATGCGATCGGCGGTTGTCTGCAAGGTGGGCCGAATATCATAAATGGAGACACCTCCAACCGTCGTCGAGTGCTGCGCCTTCGCTTCCAGAGCAGAAGTGCAAGAAGGACAAGTACAACACCCCCTGTAATACCCCCGACTACTGCGGCAATCAGTGTCACGTCACCAGCATTTAAGGTAAGGGACTGGTGGATTTCGAATTTGATGAAGTATTGGTCACCATAAGGTAATGAAGCGCCAGTGGGGCCAGGTTATTGGCATGAGCAACGAATAAACTGTGAGGGCCGGTCAGGCGTAGAGAAGAGGACCCGATTGCAGCTCGTCGGGGAGGCGCTGGAGATCTCAAAGGTAACCGGAGCACTGCCGTCGATAGAGCATGTTGATGGTGTTGAATGGGGATCTGAGAGTGCACCAATCCAACTGACCGCGGTACCCTTGCCTTCGAAAAGTCGGCAGTATCTAGAAGCACATACCCGAATCTTACATACCAGTAAAATTGAACCAAAGTTCTGAGCCCCCCGTCATAGTGGAAGCCTAGTTCCTGGCACCAGTTGGAATACCCATCCAGAGCCGTAGACAATTCCTGGGTTGTCATTTTCCGTCAATGCATAGGCCTCCTCATGGGACACGATCGGAGAAGGAATGTAATGGATATAATCGAACCAGAAAGCGGGTCCGAGGATGGTAGTTACGTTCACGGCTATTTCGTGCGGACCATCAGTGAGTAATTGTACTTCACATAGAAGAAAGTTGTTCCCAGGAGGTAATGGGAGAGGCAGACACACCAACCTACACTGATATTGCGGGCGAAACACGCCCAGGAAGAGTACATTCGCTTCGGGCCGTTGCCAATAATGTCAGCAGAGCCCCACACTCTTATTGAGCTTCCTGTCAAGTTGGATGTGCATCACAATAATTTCACATGCAAACCAAGGGAAGTGTACCTTCGAAAGAAAAAGACAGGGTATCGTTCAGGTGCGTCCCATGCTCGGTATTATTGAAAATGGGTCCCATTCTTGTAATTCCGGTGTCGGTATGGTGAGGCCAACCCTGCCCTATTTAGTGTATGCGAGCATCGGAATCGTCAACGATGACCTATCTCCTGGACTTTGCGGCAGGCAGACAAACGAAGAATGGGCTTCAGGTTGGAAAGGCCAGACGTTATAAGTGCGTCATGGGGGTTGTGGGTGTGGTTGACTGGCATCTGGAACAAGAAGAGAGCTGGTGCCTGAATTGGCAGAGCTAGTTCTGGAGATATACAGTGGGCTCACAAGCACAACCAAGCAGCCAATTCTACGTCTACAATCGAAGAGTGTACCTCTGAGTAGTCAAATTGCCCCGAATACGACAGTGGTCAGGCGCAACGGGCTCCAACACGAAGTACCCCTGAGTTAAGGCATCACTTTCTTCTATTGGAGGGACATTTCTGGATAATAGAGATTTCAAACCAGCAGGTAGAGGAGAATGAGACGGAATCATAGATTAAGAGAACAGGTCCACGAATGACATCTAGAATCAATCACTAGATGATGTTCAAGGAGGCTCGGCTAGTAGGGACAGATAGAGAAGCATATAACTGAGGTATAAGTGCGCATGCCGTGTTGTCCATGTCGTGAAGATGCTCTAATTGACCGGTAGGGTTCAGCTGCAGGTAAACCAATCAGTCCAACCACGATTGATCAAGTCCCACCCGATCTGAAATACACACTCGTGTCCCAGGGAGCGCTACACCTCCCCAGCTCTCTCCTGACCTCGGGTGCGGGAACTTGGCATCGTCAAGCAGCTACTGCACTCCTCAGGTTGTGTACTACGCGGGCGTAGGTGTTCCATGTTAAAACAACTTGTAATAGTCCCAGCCAATGTTCGAGTGTGTGTGATCAGCCAATACTTGACGCACAGAATGTTCACAAGGTTCAACGTAGCGCTTTAGCCGAACAAGCGTGGCAAACATGTGTGAACTGGGTGTGAACTGTTTTTGAAATCTCATCACACCACCTCGAGCTCTCTCAAGCATGAGCATCGTGTCCTCATATTTTTCGATCCGCTCGACGGCGCTGGGCGTCAATCCTCAAGTCGCGTCCCTCATGGATAACCTTTGCGCAATTGGCTTTGGTCTTGGTGTTCGTTTCGTTATTGGCGTCGTGAGCCACCACGACCTCAAAGTCACTGGAACTTTGGTCGGATTGTGGGAGGGGGTCGTCATGCAGCACTTTCTCCGAAAAATGCCGACTTCATTCGATCCTTACGTCGCCTATGGCGTTCGCCTGTTCATCGACTTTCTTGTCACGGAGAGCTTATCGAGGTTGGTGTTGGTGTTAGTATGGACAGGCATGGGGGTGATTTTTGCAGACATTGCACCGGCCCTATGGATAGACGCAGGTTTGCGACGTATCTGGAGACGTTTCCGTCGCGATCTCTATCTTATGTCCCGTTCTATGCCATCGGTTCCTTATCCAAGAACTCGCACTGTTCGTTTCTCCCCTTCCCAAACAGCCTCAGTTATTAGTTCTGTACCCCCATCCGTTTTTACCACAGTCACCCAAGAACCAACCCTTCTTTCAGTGCCGACGCCTACCCTTCGCAAACGCCATGTACCAGGTGCATTTCCAGGCGACGTTTCTGAAACGGAGACGGACATCGGTTCAGTGCTCGGCCTTCGGGATGCTCCCTCACAATATTCTACTGCACCAAGAACTGCCCAACGCAGATTTACTTCTTTCATGAGACGCGAGTTTGATGTTGCGACAGAGACTGACATCTCTTCAGACATGAACGATCTAGATGAAGAAAACCTGTCGTCTTCTGCGTCTTCAGATTCCACCGAAATACCCGATCTTTCAGCCATGAATCCATCCGAGATTCCAGATTACGACGAGGAAGAAGAGGTGGTGATGACGGAGAAACAACCTGAGGAGTCCGATCGTGAATTAACGCCCAAGCAGAACATCGCGTTGCTACCTACACCCCCGGATTCTTTCGCGTTACATCACCACGATGAGCCGGATGGAGTGCAGCCTCCCCTAGAAGTACCCATCATGCCTGATGAGGATTGGGAAGAGATCAGTCGGAGGGAAGCAAGTCCTACCCCACTTTTTGTGACCAAAGACCTCCCTCCTACCCCCCCGGCAAAAGATGACCCAGCCTTAGGCGCGAGCTCTTTCTCACCTCTACCACACCAAGTACTACCCACTAACGATATGCCGTCAACGAGCTCTACACAACAACCTACACGTGAAGATAATGCACATCCTAACGATACATTGATTGACTTTACGGACGATTCACCTACGTCTTCACAACAACAACAACAACAACAACAACCACTTTCTGACCCTTCTTGTGCACCTGTCACTCCACCCCCGCGGTTTTCGGCAGAATTTGGGGACAACTTTAGCTACCGTCAGTCTAGGTCGCCGCCGCCACCATTTCAGGATATGTATAGTCAGGATGAGGCGAACCGGAATGACTCTGGCGCTACAATTATTCCCATCAAGACAACCACCGCCGGCGACCAGACTGCCACCAGTAATTCTAACGATAAACCTCCAAAGGAACCGAACCAAAATGACGCAAGCGATGCCAACAAGGAGAACGCCACCACTGTTGTGGATGTTGGTGCTGGGCAGTCGCAGGGCGGGAATGATCAGGCACAAGCCAGCTCCTCAACCACCCCACAAATTCGTCCAGATGCTCTTAACAAAGGCAAGGGCAAGGATACTAACGGCAATGGTGACCATGGTACTGCCAAGCGACAACGGAATAAGTCAAGATCGGGACAGAGCACCCCAAAGACTGAGTCGAAACCGGCCTCAGATGACGAAGGAGGGAACATGCCCCGCCCAGGGCCAAAGGTTCAACAGGGTAACACCGCGCAAGGCACGTCAACTGCCCTTGGGAAACGCACCTCATTCACAGGTGGTAACGGCAAGGATGGTAATAATGATCTCAATGATGGTGACGGCGGCCCTAAGCAACAATCCGGTTCAGTCGTGGATGACGCTGATAGGGATAATACCAAAACTGGGACTGAAGCTCAGCAACAAAACTCAACACCAAACACAATAACAGCCTGGCCAAAACACTCATCTGACAAAGAGGACAACCCCGGCCAAAGCCCGTCAACTGCTTGGGGGAAACGTCCCTCATTCACAGATGTTAACCTAGCTGATAAAGGCACGGCTGATTATAAGACGGGCAGCACTACTAGCAACGACCCTGAACAACAAGTAGAATTGGCCCAGGCCAAGCTTCCATCCATCGTAGACGCCGCAAGACGCCGTTCTGTCACGTTTGACCAAGGTGCCACTGATAATAAGAGCGGACTTAGCAGGGAGATGTCCGGGCAAGGTCGGCAGGGGACGGGAACTGGTGATTCACCAAAAGCAGATCCTAGTCTAGAAAATCCAGACAGAGTCAATACGAACGCCGACAGAGTCAACACTACCCTTGAGCGTTCGCCACAAAATGAGCAGGCAGAATCAGGGCCTTCAATCATTCCGAAACCTAACCCGATGCCATCTCCTTCTCCTTCCAGTAGCGAGAAATCCGTCTTACCAGAAACGAGTAGCGATCGTCTGAGGCAAGCCCTCGAGCTTCGGAAGCAATACATTGCTTTAGATAAGAAGATTCCCAAACTGGAGCGGCAACATGAAGGCGCCGTCAATAGAGGCGACCCGAAAGCTTCAACGAGGAAAGCAGAACTTGATACTGCCTTAAAGGAGAAGGAAGCATTGTCTAAGAAAATTATGCGGCGGCTTGTTGGTGCGTATTCTGAGTATTCATACTAACATCATATTTAAAGATTCATATGCAGGTCATAGTCTGACTGATTCTATTGCCGCTATTGATGTGACTGAACTTTCAGATAAAGCCTTAGGCCCCGCGGTGGAAGAGATATTGGCCCAGCTCCTGTTACAGAACGAACCCAAGTTGACTATAACGGTTGACAAAGGGGCGGCAGGAAAAAATCAGAGAGGAATCTTAACTCCCTCATTGAAAGAGTGCGTGCTTGACTAACTAATTCCGCATGATGCTGATCGTAGATATAGGTATGGTTTGGAGCATACGAATGCCCCTGGCAACGGGCGTCTCCTAATTGTCAAGCTTCCCAATCACCTGCGTGCTAACTCCTGATTCTCCTTCACCTTACTTCATCTCTTTCTTATGCTTGCTCCTTGGATGATGTCTTTATGCATAACGATATCGCGGTGTGTTTCTTGATGTAGTAGATACCTTCGATTCCCACCGTGCTAGGATGTACAAACTGTAACACTAATGTAATGGATGTAACGAATGTATCACACTCAGCGTGCTTGGGCGAACCCTCCTGTTGAAATACTCTCAGGCAACTTGCCCTGGCAATCATCTGCTGCGTTCTTGTCTGCAGTAAGTGTAATGACGACCTGTCCTCCGACCCTGAAGACATCATAAAAGTCAAAGTGGCATCGTGAAGCGGAGGGTTGTCCGTTGATGGTGACATTCTGGACGTATGCAGGTGTTCCGGGTGGTATTGCCTTCTTAATAGATTTGGCGTCATAGTTGACAGTGGTGACCGTTGTACTGACGTTGAGGAAGGAGTTGTGGATAGTATATTTCGGAATGAAGGGGGAAAGAATGAGGTACTGCGTCGTTGATGGAACTGTTCGACGTCGAATCAACTAGTACAGCAAGGAAAAGAAGATGAATATATTTACCTGGATAGAATCCGAGGAGATGAAAAGAAAGAAGTGAGGCCATCGCAGCCTGGTCGTCATTTCCAGGCAGTCCGGCCGGAGCTAGTCGCAAACAAATAAGACTCCACGGTATTCTGAATCTAAGTCACTTACTTATGTCAAAGTTTGTAAACACTACCTCACGAACACGATCAACAGAGTGGGCGGGGTGATTCGCATAATGATATCCGATCGGTGTCTGTAGAAAAGATCTCAGGCTGCATGCGCACTTCGCGGTTTGAATAAACTACAAACCTGAAACGAAGGCTCATTACCTGCAAGGTAGTAGCCCGCCTAAAATACCGATAAGAAAAAAGGATGAAGGTCACATATCATAGAGACGAACGTCAAAGAAGTGGTCAAGACGCCTCACAAAGGTGTCCTATATGTGTCACTGTCAGCTTGAACTTAAACTCTCAGACCCTGACCTCCTCACATTTCCACCCATAAGCTTGATAAGATGTGCAGTATCGTGGGGCGCGTACCTACCAAACACAGTCAATACCTCAGATAAACTCCAATAAGGAGACTTACCAACTATACTCCCAGGAAGACGACTCGTAGAAGCCATTGGTATTTGACCATTGTAGAGAACAAGCTCTGTTGTTATCTTTATCGTTGGGTGAGCAATTGGTTGGATCTGTAAACGCGAAGGATCCATTCGGGAAACGCTTTTGAGCGAACCCTGCCAAGCCACGGTCATCAGCTCTCATGTACGACACCTAACTTACACTACGCACCCACGAAGCCATCGCTGACTACTGACGGATCCCAGACGTTACGGTAGGACTAGATTTCCATCAATCAATGCCCATAGAATAATTCGAAGCGCGTACTAGAGAGCGGTTGGTGTATTTTATAATGTCGTCCGTCTTACCCAGTAACTGAGCAACTTGTCGGATACCAAAGTCCTCGAACGCATACTGTTACAAGCGAACATTAGTTCAGTTTCCTCCACTCTACAGGATGGCAACTTGCTTCGAGAGTCCTACTGCCTTCTCTTGTCTGTCGTCCGGTACTAGAGACGTCCAGCACAGCGAAGGGAACATATCCGAATTGCCTAAAACGAGCCAAGTCAATTCTAAGCCGTTTTGCAGAGGTGACACTACTGCATACTTGTAGACATTTACTTGACGTCCCTCGGTATTCCATTCCGGCGGATTAAGCTCTCCATCTGCTAGTAACGCAGAATAGAGGTCATTCAGATTAATACCCAAACGGGCAGCCTCGTTGTGGTAGCTGACAGCAAAATGAGACACGATGTTATCTGCACTAGAACCTGAGAAGTATCACATTAGTCACATTAATACATCACATAGTTTTTTATACATGCCTCCCTGAGTCCAACCAGGTAGATTGTTTGCTCGACATTCTGGCATCCATCCGTTCTTTCGCCAGCCATCAATGTAGCTGTCAACGATCTGAGCAAACTCCACCGGCGAGTGGAGACCTAGGAGGGGATAAAACGTTCGAAACTATGAAAGAAATTACTAGACCCGTTCGAAATCGCTGAACAGGTCGCTCACAGTATCCCAGCTAGAAATGGAATACACATGAATGACGGTTGACCCTCGGAGGTAATAAGAATCCATACCTGCAGTACAACGAGTCGAAATAGAATGATGACGTGTTCTCAAATACTCCCTGCGTCTCTCCGGTGGCATTATTCTGCAACCCTGTAAAAAACAGTTTCCAAGATATTCATAAGAAAACAACACACCGGCGTCAAGGAAGCGCGGTACAAAGATGAATACAACATCTCTGTGATGTTCGCCGGTGTATTCCCGATATCAATCTCGATCTTGCTGAGTTTCTCCTGCCACAGCGCCTTCGCTTTCGCTACTATGTCGTCAAACGAGGACGATCCTATTTCCAACTCCGCGTTGGCACATGCTTGCTCTGCGGATCGGAAGGAGACGCCAACGCGGATGTTCACCTGCTTCGGACGCCCAGCATAGGAAAAGAGGGCACCGGATTGATACACACCTCCAATCAAGTCGAGGGAGAGGTTGAGATGTGTTTGACCGAGGCCTTTGGCATCCAAACCAAACCTGAGCAAAGTGTCAGCCATAGGACGGCAGAAAAGATAAAATATTGTTACGTGTCTCCTGTCCACACACCGTATTCATTCAACTTCTGCTTCCCGCCATCCAAGAGATCATAGCAGGCAAAAGCTTGATAATTGAACCGGCCTGGCCCGAAACTTCGATGACAATGAGTCAGGTGAAAGAGTAAGGACAAACACCCCCTTACCTTGATCCATAATTCCCTCCAATCATGATTCTCCCTTTTATAGGATCAATATCCAAGGTCCCACCAGCAAATGAATTAGGTAGATCGTTAGCAAGGTCCACTACGAAGTAGGGCGTTGAGGCGGTCGGGAAAGTGAACCGCTCCAGACCCGCGCGACGCGTGGCTGTCGCTTCAATCTTGATATTATTATCTAGGGTCTGTGTAAAGTAACCAGGATATGCATCTGACAGGAATGATGAGCCACGTGTTCTTACGTAGAAGGCAAGCGTACCATCGGTATTCGGTTTTCGGAGACGTTCGCGGGCTTCGAGGGTGGTAGTACACGTGTCAAATCCGCCAAGGCAAATAAGGGGCATGATTTCAAAGTTTCCGTATGTTCCTGATGATCTGGGTGAATTCGCCTCAGACTTTCGAGCGTGTCACCTACCAAGAGAAGAACCAGTCCCACTGTCGTGAAGGGGGCTGATACCCCGAATCTTCTGGGTTGGGTCAACAACGTATCCTTGTGATTCGTGAGCATCTCGATGTATATAACACCGAATTACAAGTCAATTCTTACCAGCAGGGGCGTAACCAGTCAAGTCAGTTGAGAACTTCGCCTGGTAACGAATACAGCTTGAGCATAGCTCACAGATTGCTTCAACAACACGCACCATTCCGAAGGGTACAGAAGCTCCCGGGCTGCGAAATGTTAACCATTTGTGCTTTACCTGAAATGACAACATACCAGACATCTCCATAATTGTCTGCCAAACGCAGCGTTCAGTAATGAATTCATTCAACAAACGTCGACAACCAACCTGTCCCTATAAACGGATTCACGAAAGCGGTGTAGTCTGGATTAGACTGATTGGCGGCAGCTTTGATGGCGGCAGTGATCCTTTTCTGCTGGTCAGGAGACGGTTGAGCTTTTGTAAAGGAGTGTGAAAGGGGCAGCAAAATTGCTGCCAAACTGAGGACGAGCATCAGGGAAGGAATAAAGAATGACTCTGTTCGGTTATGCTATGTAGGTGAACCATTTGTCTTGCAAGCTTTTAAATCATTATAAGACCAAGACCCGAATAGCATGGAAGCGAAGAAGACAACGTAAGGTTACCGATCGCGAGCGAAGCACATGAAACTTGAAGATGCTACGAAGATTCAGAAGTCCCCATGGGAGTGGCGAAAGAAGTGGATAGTGGGAAAATAGCTTGCGATCCATCTTGCGAACACCTTGAATCTGAAGTTGTATTCCTCGGTAGGTCCATGGGCTTGGAGAGCGAGGGTATGGTCGTAAGCGGGAAGGGTCAACTTTCAAATTTCAATTGCGAGATTGTGGCTGGTAAGTAGGTATGCACATGCTACGGCCTCCGATTCGACCCTCTTTTCACTGTCATTCAACCAAAAGTCAATAAAATTAATCTCAGAAAATGAAGTTACGATGCTTGTTATAGAATGGGAGGTCGCAGCGCTGCCGGCCATTTGAATGTCCTTGAAACCAGTTGCAGGAAGTCATCGAGGGATCTGATCAAGCAGAATTATGGATCGATTAGGTCTTATCTGATAGTCCAATAGGGTAGCAAAAAAATTCAATGTACTTTCCAGTTCACTCGCCTTCCTATAAACATCTACAGCAGGATATAAAGTAATCTGCAGAAGACTACTTATCAAGACACACCGACCTAGTCGGTGCCCTCGGACAATCCAGCATGGAGATTTACTATCTCGGGGGGTCAAGTCCTGGCACATTGGCAAAAACCTTGTGTCAAAGTCAGAAGACCGCGCAGGCTAGATATCCCGAATATTGGAATAGCTAGCGAATGTCCGCTCTCACGACCCTAGCAAGAATCCAGAAAGTTGGCAAAAAGAAACACAAGACATTTACATTATTGTTCGAGTACTATCCGAGGCTTTTCCGGGCGACCTTTTCGATTTCTGCAAGCACGAGGTCGAGTCCCCGGTCGTCCCAGAATTGTCGCTCATGAGAAGATAATTTGCCCATGACATATGTCGCTGGAGCGCTATCATCGCGTCCAATCCCGACGCGAAAGCGGTAGAAGCCCTGTTCGCCGCCAAGGGCAGAGATGATGCTCTTGATGCCATTATGCCCATTCGGAGACCCTCCATGCTTGACCGAGAGACTTTCTGGCCTGTGATCAAGCGAGTCCGTGAGGACAATGAGCGACTTTGGAGACCGCACTGTTTTACGGAAAGTCAGGGCCACAGAGGGTCCAGAGATGTTCATCAAAGACTCTGGTTCGGCTTGAGCAATCTGCAGCAGTGATTGTGAGAAGAAAAACGCGTACTTGACTTGAATAATGTCAGGGAAACTAGGGTATCTCCAATTGTAACATCTTTTTGACCTGAGATTCCAGATTTATCTGTGGACATGTGAATACCCAGACGAAACGCGAGTGAATCGATGATTCGTTGACCAACACTGCTGAAATAGTTAGAGTAGATACAGAGCTTGAGGAAAGTAACACATACCTGTGACGAGTCAGACGAAATGGGAGATTTCCCAGCCCTACCACCAGGATTTGAGGTATGGCAATGACCATTTATGGTGTAAGTTAGAAGGTTCGATGATGTCGACGGCCAGTTCCTGTTACGATTTTATACGCATCGTAGGGGGTTTCTGACAGAGGCTGACTAGCGGTGACTGGCACTGACTGCTCGCAGATCTTGGTAAGCAAAAATTGCAGCCAAATTGATCGAGCTCACGACGCCAAGCATTTGCCAGCAGCCCGCCTGTCAGTTGCCTGTCAGACCCGATGGTATGTGGGATCAGCCAGTCTAAATTTTAAAGGTTCTCTCTGGTCCCCATTCTCCCTCTCGGTTGTCCACAGCCGGGATTATTTTTATTACTATGAGCTCAACGGTCAGCTCTACTGCAGTTAGCAGGTCTCAGGTTCACCAACGCCAGACCAAACGTCGCCTATCTACTCCAAACCCAAGGCAACCACGTTTTCAGATATGCCCGCCTCTTCCGCATTCCCTCGAAGCGCTGGATCTCTCATCGGCGTCACCAACGCAAACTCTGGCCTCGCTGCGCTTTCTTGTCCTTTCATACCTCGCCGATCTCGAGCGAAAACTGTGCGAGTTAGAGTCTCCGGATCTCGAAACATGGAAGGCTATGGGAGCGATGACCATGGAGGAAGCGAGGCAATGGGCCCGGACCGCGTTAGAGATGCTGGAGGGCATCCGTGCAGACGTCTGCTCACATCTCCCCGAATTCCACTTCGCCCATCTCCCTGATGTACCAGGGCTCACAAAGATGCGCTCCCGTCTACCTGACATGCCAGACGTGCGTTCTCACCTGCCAGACATGCCTTGCCTCCCGGAAATGCCAGACGTGCGTTCTCATTTGCCGGACATGCCAGACGTACGCTCCCATCTCTCCGACATGCGAACCAAGTTAGACGGCGTTCGTTCCCGTTTTCACGATATAGACTTCAAAAAACCGCTAAGCTATATTCCGACCCTCTCTGACCGTCTGAGAAACCTTCATTCACACCTTTCATCGATGGAGCTTCCTTCTGAACTTGATGCACCTTCCTTTACCCCCAGTTCTGTAATATCCGACCTTCTTGATACATTCCTGTCTTCGGATGTTTTAGCCGAGTTATCGAGCGCGACTCTAGACGTTTCACATGAGGGGGAGGACCTTTTAGAGCGAGCTGCTAGGGAAGTGGCATATGCTGTCAAGCGATCGCTTGACGGTGTCCGTCTTATCAAGTATTCTGACCTTCCTCATGACTGGAAAAATAATCCTTTCGTTACCCAAGGTTATAGGTTAGTCAAGGTAATTGCATACCCAAGCAATGATGACTTATGCTAGACCTGCAGATTTATACCTTTAGAGCGATGGTCATTGATTCTCCTATCTCTATTCGCCTTTCATAACGAGACACGTATGTGGTTTATCTTCATATCATCACCATAATCGAACGTCTGACTGGCTTCCGATAGTGAATATTCATACTCACCTAATCCCACTCGTGCTCTGGGGAATCAACCTGATACCCTTCATTAATGCTGACTACACAATTGACACCCCCGAAATGCTCTTCATGTGCTTCGCTCTTCTCTGCCTCCTGACCAGCACCATATGGCACGTAATGTCGGGATGCGCACATCGCTCCGGTATGGAATTCTGCGCACGAGTAGATTATGTCGGGATCGGATGGTAATGTCATCAACCATCCAGTCTACGTAGCATGGCTCATTTGAATATTCTTAGGCTAATCAGTGCAAGCGTAGGTACCATCGTGTACTATGGCTTCCAGTGCTATCCATCCCTTGGACAACCTTTCCTGGGCTTATGCTTCTTAACGGGACTAGCAGGAAATATATTTCCATTTATGGATTGGTTCAACAAAACCAAATACAGAGTACGCCATTGATGTTACGCCTCGTACCCTTTCTCATACTGATCGGTGTTCAGTACTATCGTATCGCCTTCTTCCTCAGCTTGGCATTCTCGGGCGTTGGCCCACTCGCTGGGCTTGCGATATTGCATTCGTGGCAGGAGATGTTTAAGTTCATGGGTGAGATTGTTGCAATATATATGCCATCCCTTGAGTTGTGTCTAACGGACTACGACGTTGACCTTATCATAGGCCCCGTCACCCCTTCGCTGCTGTCGTACCTAGTAGGTCTCACTTTCTATGCGACTCAGTTTCCAGAACGTGTTCTCCCCGAAAGTGTCCAGCAGCGTCTCGATTACATAGGAGGCGGTATGTCCTTTAACACTTGTCTATTGAACGCGGGAAGTAATTGTTGTCGTCAGGGTCACATTGTATCTGGCACTGCTTTATAGTCCTTGCCGTCAGCCAGCACAAAGCCGCAATCTCCTCGTTGAGAAATGGCCTACAATGTCTAGCCTCTCAATGATTGGGCATGCGCTATGGATCGCGCGAGTAACATTACTATGCGTAACTATGATTGGTTTACATCCCTCACCTCTATACCCATACGGCGAAGGATGATGTACGTAAATTGTCATTTTACGAGGTCTATATATATACCCTTAGTGAGGGAGATGATTCCTGTTAAATTTGAATGTCAGAAATCATCCGCCGCCGCCTGATACATAGTATGTTGTCATTATTTCTGGGGTCTTTGAGATCGGTCAGAGTCGAACACAGAAACTTATATATAGCAGAAAGATTCTCGAGTCTCGAGCATCCAACCCACTTGCAGATAGAGCTGCCTGGCATCTTCCAGGCGCTCCCAGCGCTCCTTGAGTGTTAGGACAGGCATACGCATTCCGGGCCATTTATAATGGTCTCCTAGATCCAGTGCAAATGGACAAGTTGGGCGCCCTAGCAACCTTCGTGCAGATCTGAGCTTACGCCCCGGCGAGGTACGTACAATTCAAAGGCGTAAATTGATCACCCAGTCGCCGACACCATTGCACTATGATGGGCACCATAATCCCTCCTTTTCGAATTCTTTGAGTCGAGTAAGAGCAGCAGATGTCGAAGGGGTGTGAGGAAATCTGAACTCTAGTTGCATGGAGTGGAGTTGAGGCTGTACACAGTCACTAAAACTTCGGATTCTCCACCGCGATTCAATCATCTGAAGAAGATTGTCTGCATCAAGCTCTGGCCTGATAAAGGACAATACCATATGCTTCAACTGGGGTAACAAGTGCGATTGGATTGCAGGTGACACCGTATTTTGAATTGTTAGCCTTTGAGAGACAATGTTGGTCCAAATGATAGGTTCTCCAACACGCTCTTTGTAAGTAAAGCTAAGAAGTGATGGTGTGGCCTCGAGATATTGGATTAGAGTAAATGGTGTGAGATCGGCCAAGTAGCAGAGATCGAGAGTTGTAACATTGGATGTAGACTCAGAAAGCCAACGAACAAATGATGGTGCTTTCATGGGGAGGTGCTGAAGAGAAACGGAAGTAATTGAAGGTACTGAAAGGGCAGAAAATAGTCGGCCGACACTGACTGAGTCGGGCTGGCCAACAACCGTCAACTGCTTCAGACCACTCAGCACGACACTGCTCCGTGGAAATCTCTGTAGGCTGCGAGTCCCATATATGGGCTCGATACGAAGTGAAACGAGGGCAGGGAGTTGTGGTAGGATTTGGAAAAGGTTTGGTATGTGCTCCACCGTAGAGGAAATAGAATAGTGGGTGACCTGTTCCCATGGAATTCGAATGATTGCGGGCACCAGCGGATTAACTATGTGCAGTCGGCAGAGCTTTGGGGCAAAGGCGAACATGTCAAAGTCGCTGTGAAGCAGGTCACTGGTATAGGTTTGATATGGTACTCCCAGTTTAAGGCTCTCGAGTTGTTTGAGCCGATCTTTGATTGGGGATAGTCTGTTGAAGAGTATAGGAGATAGAGTGAAATCCACGCTC
This sequence comes from Tricholoma saponaceum, assembly GCA_003313625.1. NCBI lineage: Eukaryota > Fungi > Basidiomycota > Agaricomycetes > Agaricales > Tricholomataceae > Tricholoma > Tricholoma saponaceum. The sequence goes on along the minus strand of QLOJ01001767.1, from coordinate 30,237 downwards.
TTCCAGCGAGACGACTCCGCAGCAACGATGTCAACTATGAAGCTGGCCCTGGCTGTCTGCATCTGCATCACTTCTAGAGATTCACAAAGTAATAGTGTCAATGGCGAATTCTCTGATCGGTACAGATAAGCCTGTAAAATAGCCAACGAGTGCTTCCTTGGAGGGAGATTCAACCGAATTGTGGACCATAACTCCTTCATTGACAATACCACGTCTCTCCAGTATGCACACACTTGACTATGAGCCAAAGCAACTGCTCCGCTTTTCTCGACATGCCATTTTTTCGGTAGGGATAAAGTGACGATTTGAGATAAGATTTCAGGAGGTATACGCCGGACAGGCGCTAGCAAGGCCTGAGTCTCCTGTATACATTGCTGGAGTTTGTGTCGCTTATTCACTAGTTCGTCGACAGCGGCTTGCAGCCGCGTTATTTCGATGTTATAGCTCGACAGTTCAATTTCCGCATCTGTGAGTAAATCTCGCGTTTGCCGGACTTCATCTGAAGAGAGAATGTGATTTGAGCGTAGTATGGTCAAATGTGAACTGTGTAATTCGAGGATCGAAGGAGTCCGCGCCAGTAGTCCCGAGCGCACACTGCAGCTGGCGCACGTCAATGAAATGGGTTGGGAAGTCGACATAGTTTGTGTAGAAGTTTACTACAATTCCTAGATTGAGCCTGGATTGAGCAACGTACATGTAGAAATTCCCTTTGTTAGCCTTGCTTGCATCATAATAACTAATTTCGCACCAATGGACGTAAGGAATTATGAATCTGCCCTGCCTCTTAAGAACACTGTTTTTGTTAAATTCGTTTACAGATACTAGTTTGCAGATAGTCGAAAGATTGAGTTGTTTGTTCGTCTTTGTCTTAACCTATACACCTTGGGTATCCATCATGATCCAGGCAACGAGGCATAAGCGAGCTTCATTGGCCCCTCTCGGAGCCAGTGGCCACCCCACTGGCGGAGGAAACGAAAGTAGGGCGTCCTGTGGTGCAGAAGTCGTGACGTGAACACCGAGAGACCTAGCCTAAATTGAATGACTTAGTAAGAACCACCTTACCCAATGTCCCCTCCAAGTTCCCTCCAAGTTCCACGGATAATTTCAGTCTGTAAAAATGTTGATTTTGGAGTTGTGAATACGCTCTATTGATTCTACGCCGCCAAAGGATCCGCCAGTCGAAGATGACCATGAAGTTGGGGCCCAATAATTGACTGCCGATTCTCGAAAGCGCAGTATTGATCCTGTATATCGCGACGAATGGATGTCGGGGCCACAGAATAATACATACAGCCCTGAAAGACAACAGCCAACTCCTGGATGCACAGACCTAGAGAAGTGAAATTGCTCATTCAGGAAGAGGGTAGTCTCCCTAAGCCAGATTGCAGCCAACCTTTACTAGATCCGTACCCGTTCTCGTAACGTAGCTTGGTAGTTCGCCACTCGTATTATAGTGACGCTACCGTCAATGGGAGAACTTGCAAGGTGTGCCACTCCATGTGGATGGCCGCCTTGACTCGGTGGTCTTCAGGCATAAGTAGTGACGATACTATTCTAAATCTGCCATACGTTTGTTTGGTACTACGTGTACTACTCCCATGCAGAAGCTACATCCTGTAATGGAAGAAATAAACAGTCTTCTATAATTACATTCATTAATCCTTATCACTTAGCATGCTTCTGAATGCCAAAGAGCTTAAATTAGTAGCTTGTAAAAATTCTGGTTCCAGCATTCCTCAAATGTTGAGCAGTAGTCTGTATCCAATTTTATGCAGTGATAGTGACTTAGGAAGCCAAACATTGAACATGTACCTTGAGACAAATTGTTGGAAAAATCTAAAAATCATTATAAGCCATTATATGGTAACCTTATCAGGAAAGTGTCACAATATAAGAGCTTATAAGAGCTTAAAATGATCCTGATCTATCATATTTGCACTTAAAATGGCCCTTTTTTTTTTTTTTTTTTTTTTTAAAAAATCCCATTTATTCTCCTTTGTGGCATACCATATGTGAGAGAGTAAATAAGTACATTCATTGTGAGCCCCTTGAAATCCTATCAGGTGTGTTTCCTTCATCAGCTGCTTGGAGGTACCACATAGTGGTACTCAAAGCACCATTGGCACTATAGTGAATGGTGCTGAGACCAGTTTTCTGCATGCATGTGGGCCTTCAGTGTTCTTTGTCCTGAGATCTCCTGCATCTCTCCTCTCCATCTCCAGGCTACCTCTATCTTCTTTCCTCCCTATATCCTCTTCCTCTTGGGTCTTCTTCATCTAGTGATGGTATGTCACCAAAGGTACTGTGGAAGCAGCCTGTTTCTGCCACATATTTGAATAGTGCATGTAGCATCTTTGGTGTGGTAAGTAGTTTCGTGATGTTGATGTCTCTTCCACCCGTGTTGTTACATAGTGTTTGTCTGGCTGTTCAGTGTGCTGGGCAGTGTATGAGAAAGTGTTGTATGGATTCTTCTGCCTGTTGGCATGCTGGGCAGATGGGTGAGTCACTTTTCCCAATGCAGTATAGGTGCTTAGCTAGTGGGGCATGTCCTGTTCGAAGTTGCGTTAGGATACTCGCGAGCTTCCTTGGTAGGTTGGTGATGAGTTTGATATACTTGTTTGAGGGCACTGTGGGGTCAGTCTTTTTCATTTTTACATACCGCGGTGATTTTTGCCAGAAAATGGCCCTTATAAGGAGATTATATGCCTCGAGGCTTACCTGGAGAGATTGCAGCAGCCTAACAATCCGAATGAGTAAATGGAGGATGTGCAGAATACAAAAATCTGACGTCGTGGCAATTCCGTGACTGTATTCTAGCGATAGGGGTGCGGCAGCCTAGTACGATGAGAGTTGTAAAGTATGATGATGAGGTGGTTGAAGGGAGTGTACACATTATCACTATAAGCATTCCAATGATTACAGGGCACTAACCAATCAATAAAAGTTGGAAGTGTCTCGAGTACTGACCAACGTAGTAAATAAGACCTGAACAACAGAGAATTAAACACATTATTTGGAGTAAAAGAGGCTAGGCCTACCATCGCAATACACAATTGTCACAAGGCTTGAGCTGCCGCTGCGTTTCATATCAATAACGCTGAGTAGTGGACGCGAATAATTCGTCACAGATCAACCGATGTAATGGGGTTATGGTTGGCAGGATGGAAGAGTAGGACACACGATTAAGAACGAGGTCCTTCCTATCGACTTCCGCGCAAACCACGCTCTTGATACCTAAATGGCCAAGCTTAATTGAAAATTCCTGAAGTAGGTCTGGATCGAGTGTCAGCAGGATGTCCCAAACAAACTAAGAGGACGGTTGCTGCGACTAAAGAACAGACAAAACTTGACCTTTGCGTTTGATTTATATTTCTGAATTTTACGAACCATAACTGTACTACGTGACAAAGTTAAAGTTAGAGACGGTTGTAATTTCAATTTGGACACTTTGCAGCTGCGCACCTTTATTCGGACAGTGAGACTGCTAATCTAGGAGTCGAGGAGAGCCGGGCAGCGGTGGGGTCAGAGTCTGACATGAGAGATATAGGGATGGCTGAGAATGAACGGAGCGCTGATGATGTTACCTTTGGAATGGTTGTGACCGGGAAGAAGACCGTTGTCGGAAGAACTTCTGCAAAGGATGGAGCATCGATGAACGAAGTTACTTTTCGAGCCCAGTATAAATCAATGATAGGAGTACATGATATTCCTGTCCCCTTCCAAAGTAAGAGATCTGTCTGATCATTCAATTTGTGATTATCACAGGAGATGCAGCTGTGGGTAGCCAGCGTTCAACGTTCAACATTAAAGCGACGACGCCATAGGATACAATACATACCAAACAACTCCAAGAACGACTCTCTACAACTGTTGCATTATATTTGTTGGTGGTAAGATCCAGGCACTCTTCAGCCTGAATAATTCTGGAGGTTAGTAAAGTCCCAGATCGATCGAGTCAGTGATCGACACCCTTCGAACGGAGGCAGGTTTGGAACAAAACCCGCTCATCGCCGTCCAGTGCTCATCCGAATTTCCTTCCGGCCGCTGACAGGCAAGGGTTTACCTCTTCAAGTTTATCAAAGCTTGAAGACATCCATCATTGATGAACAATTATCTGCGATGAAACGTGGTTTCACAAATCCAGGCCTAAGATAACAATTATACTCACCAACTGCTATTGACTTCGAACCTGAAAAATTTGCCGGGCAGGCTGTCACAGTGATTAACGTCCGGTCGAGCTTATACGCATATATGCACAGATTAATAGTCCCGGTAGTAAGTGGAATTATGACGGCTGGCGCTTAAAAGTCAGGACCGCAGATAGAGGTGTGTGCTGCATCTCCGGTTGCAACTGACGCGACCCCGACTTCATGGTTGGGGGTTGGACACATCTACGAGGCACGTGGCTCAGAAATCATATATGTCGAAGAAATCTCTCGAGACCTCTAGGCATCAATCAAGGAACATGCTCGATTAGAAAGTGCTAAGGATTGCGCGAAGGATAGGAAGGCGATCCCAAGGAATGGAATTTGAAACATTCTACCCTGAAAGTTCTCCATGATGATAGGTGATAGGAATAATTCCCTCTACAAAAAAAGTAGATGATTCAGAATAGCGTGAGGAACAGAAGGGTGTTATACATACCACATAGCAATGGCTGTCAATGTTGAATAGATAAAGATGACCGGAGAACAGTGGGCTGAACTGAAGACAACTTGAACTCGAATTCGATCAGAAGTTGAAGGTGCGTTAATATTCCCACGGCCCCAAGTCATGGCCAAAATTATCTATGGAACAGCATGGTACAATGAAGTTTAATTTGCGATGGACGACTGACTCAACGCCGTGCCCGATAGGAAGAAAGAAAGGACAACCAGCCTCGTCGTCAACGCCGTTCTCCAAGGGTTTAAAGCAATCGACACTGGTGAGATATCTTCACATCCACAAATTGCGTTGAACATGGCTAACGCAGCTTCAACTTGAAGCCGGCCAGCCCAAACATTATCGGTAGGCATGTTTTTCTGACTTAGGGGCAAGGCCAATCGATTCCGCGATAGAGAGGATCTCGTGGGCGAAGCTCTGCAGATTTTGAACGCGAAACATGGAATCAGACGTGAAGATCTGTTCGTACAAACCAAGTAAGTCTGCTAAGCAGCTCCAGAGTGCCACATGGGAAGGTTCTGACATGAATAGATACACGTCAATTAGTGGTCAGGACGCTACAAAACCTCTTCCTTACAACCCACGCGAATCCATAAGAAACCAAGTTGAAGCATCGTTCCAGAGCTCTCTCGCAAATCTCCAAACGACTTACCTGGACAGTTACATCATTCATTCGCCTCTCAAGTCTATCGAGCATACTCTCGAGGCGTGGCGTGCGTTGATGGCGTTACAGGATGAGGGTAAAGTAAGGATGATCGGTGTCAGCAACACTTATGACGTGAACATTCTCCACGCATTGAGCCGAGAAAGGAAAGTCCAGGTCGTTCAGAATCGATGGTACGAAGGGAATGACTGGGATAAACATATACTCAATTATTGCCAAGAGCATGAAATCCAGTATCAGTGTGTTTTATACTTTGCAATGACGCACAATGCAGCACTGACTTGACACTTACATTATAAGGTCATTCTGGACATTATCAGGCTCACCTTCGCTGTTATCGCACCCGTCCCTTGTAGCCATTGCTAAGGTCTCAAATTGCACTCCTGCACAGGCTGTGTTCAGATTTGCACAACTAGAGGGAATTACTCCGCTCTCCGGGACAACCAACGAAGTACACATGCGGCAGGATCTCGCAGTTGAGAACATTCAGTTCGCACCTGCCCTCAACTCCCACTTGAATGATATCAAGCAATATGTACTTGGATAGCTACCCCAGTAGTACGAAAGAAAGAAGGCAGAACTCTGTGAGGTGTACGATATGGATGTAGGATATGGTGGGCTTCGTGTAATTCTTATTTGTCACAGTATATTATTATTGCTACCATCCGTCAATCGGCGAGGTTTGGAGCATTATACCATCCTGAGTATTCACAGTGCACCGCAAAACACGGGGTGTTTATGGACTGCAGTGCGACACACCTGAAGCTGTATGAATATTTGCAAAGACCCGCTAACCATCTTCACGTAAACATGCAGGGCTCCCCGTAAGTCGTTGTCCACAATCCTACATACCACTTGTGAAACCAGTGTAGAAATTAACATCCGAAGTCTATTTCTCGTCCGGGTTCGGCAACACCATCTCCTGAGCAATCTGCTCACTAAGCTGTTCCTTTTGACAGTCAGCTAGCCAATGATTTCCTCCACAGTTAGGGCACTGGGCCAGCGGCTTGTTCTGGGGACAAATTTCCGTCGGGTGGTTCATGCCACAGATCCTGCACTGATACATCCCCCGTTGACGTTTGGGACAGTCTCTCGCCCAATGATTTCCTTGGCAAAGACCACACGGCCTAGGGGGTGGGATGCTGTGTCGGTCAGGACATTGATCCAAAGTGTGTGGGCCACCACACGCATAGCATTTCACGTTGAACGTCGGTGGAGTAGGAGTATCTCGGTTAAGTGACGTGGCCTGTAGACGCCGAACGAGACGGTCCCATGATGGCTGGTGGTCCCGCGGTCGGACTGAACGCATTTCCTTTGCGTCTCCATACTCGTTCGTGTACAGGGTTTCCACTAGCACAGCCAGACGAAGGTCTCGACGTGTGATCCCACGTAGTCTGCGTGTCCTTGGCTGGTTCCATGTGGGACGTATTGCAGAGTCTGTTTGCGTGACCAAAGCAACTGAAGGAGTCCTAGCATTTTCGATCGTCAGTATACGGGGATGGTGCTACAAAAGCGACCTGATTAGCGAATGTAATGGAAATGTAACATTGTTGGCCCACGTTTTCCGAGTGTGTGATTTCAGCGATGCCATTCAGGAAAGCAACGGCCGACTTATAGTTATCGAACTTATATCGGACAACTAAATGGGCAGTTGGTACGGGTTTAGACAATGGGTTTGAGGCGTCTCGATCGGTTATGGGTCCATCCTGCTCTTTGCCTTTTGGCATTTTGAAACTCACTCCCCATCCGCGAGTATACAGTGGGATGAGAAATCGGTAGTGGTCTTCTTTGTCTATCCATGGTGTAGGGTAACCAGACACCGGGTGGGGAGGCCTGGGAATAGGTAGCATGGTGGTGGGGTCGGGGTTTAGTGGAGCAGCACTTCTGGGTGGGTGATTGGATACCTCCTCTTTAACCAAGGACGAGCCTGCGCTTGCATTCTGGTTCGAAGCAACTGCCTCAGTACTATGAATCACGTCGAACGACTCCATGATTGAAGCCGCGTCCTGTGGTACATTTATTGCTGATTTCGCCGGACCGTCGTTCGATGAAAATCGAGAGAAAATTAATGGTCGGCTTCGGTGGGACAGGGCTTTAGAATTCGTAGTTCTGGCTAGATTCAAAAATTTTACGACACCGTGCGACACGCGATGAGAGTTCCGGCGATGTACTGGCGCGAGACATCGAACGACGCGCGAGTTCATTGGGCTGCCAGGCCAAGTGGCAGCCTGAGCGGTGCAATTAGAAAATCCACTGTGGCACGTGTTCGCTATTTACTTCTCATATTATCTACTCTAGTCTCTGGTTCTGTTCGCCCCGAACAACTTCACACCAGTTAAACATCTTGATGGCCTACACCTTGACGATTTACTCAGTTTAAGGCTGTTCAATATGCTGTAACAACAAGCGAGCTTGGGCTTCAAGCAAAAGAATCTAAAACTAGATGGATCTACGTAAACTTGAAACTGCCCTCCAAACCGTCTAATACAAGTCAGCAAAACACAAATTTCTCTAGATGAAGTTATCACGCCGCCAACGACTTCGGGAATCCATCATTGCCCAACAAACCTTCCTCAGCTGCTAGTGCTCTCGGACCATCCCCGACTCTGGTGTGAATTAACCCCTTCACAGCGCCGACCTCGAATTTCTTCGCTACTGCCTCATTAAAACCCTCGACTACCTTGCCTTGACTCTTCGCAACATCTTCACCCGCAAACAGCTCAAACACATCCTTGAAAGACCCAGACTTCTGTGGGAAATACTTGATGACGAGCTCCACAATCTCCTTGACGTTCTCCTTCAAGGTATAGATCACCGCATTTGGCCCAGCATCGTACGTATACGCAGCCTTCCTGCCGAGACCCTTCTCCATTGCTACGCGATTGTACTCAACCACCAATGCGATGATTGCACGACTAACATCGTTCATGTAGAAGATGGGTGGCTCCGTGTCCAGCGCGACCGCATGGAACTGGTTCGAGTCCGCCATCGTGATCTGAGCAAACTTGTCGAAGTCTCTTGCCAAGATCGCTGCCTCAATAGCCTTCATGCGCTGGGGAACGACCTCTTTGATACGGTGCTGGAGCAGGGGTGACGTCTCGACGGTACGTTGCATGCCGCTTGTGGAGGATGTACCCTTTTTGTCATCGGAGACTACGCAGATGAGCGCGTGCATGTCAGGCCAGTGGGCTTGGGGCGCGACCTCACGCGCAAGGGAGTCGGCGCCAGTGGGCAGCGTTCCTTCATCCCAGGCTACGAAACCGCCAAGGAGAGAACGACAGGCAGAGCCGGAGCCTTGGCGGGCGATAAGGGAGAGGGTAGAGGCAGATACAGGGAGGGCGTAGAGCTGGGAGAGAGAGGAGACGAGGGCGGCGAAGCCTGAGGCGGAAGAGGCGAGGCCTGCAGCGGTGGGAAAGTTGTTGAAGGATGCGATGTGGACGGGGAAAGTGGAAAGCTGGGGGTATGGTGAGTGTCTATTGTGAACACGAAGGAACACGTGGTACCTGGGCCTCGTTGGGCTGCTTATCTTCTACCAATTCTTTGCGCAGGCGCTTCATCTCCGCAATACAGGTGGCGGTACGTCCACCATCCTTGATCTCTTCTTCTTTACCATTCAGCCATAGCCTATCCTTCTCAAAAGTTGGATCTGCCCGAGAGGTCGTGGTAGATCGGAGGTGATCTTGATCAAGAGTCACGGAGAGCGAGGAGTTTGTGGGTAAGATAAGCTTAGTGTCCCGTTTCCCCCAGTATCTATGACGATGTTAGATGAGTTCAGACCAAATATTATGATCTGCTCACTTTATGCAGGCAATGTTGACCGGGGCAGACGCCGTTGCTTGAAAGACAGACATGACGGGTGGAATTCAAGATGGTGGGTTAGATCAGGATAAGGATCTAATGATTATGGTACGATATATACTTGAAGGAATCGTGATCTTCGGAGGTAACGCGACATACTCGGTTCCAATTCCCTGCCTGAGACGAAGAGATCCTTATACAACGATACAGTAGGAACCGAGTCTCAGAATCTAGGAGATCTTGTACAACGAACTACATAGTATTATAAAGGGGATACAGTTCGTAAATTTGTAGTCACGTGTCTGGGTTTGTCATAAAGTCCCACGATAGCAATGCCTGCGAGATATCTTTGTCGCTGTTGACTCCAACGACGACACTCATTGCCACTTCAAATACAACATCACACACAGCGACCAGAACAGTCAATAGAACAGCTTTTCTTTTCTTGGCAGCAGCAATCGATATCTAGAGTTGCCTGAGGCTGTTTCAAGCATCGTTGCTCCGCTGATGCGATGTACTACCCTCAGCAATCTCCCGGTATTTCACATAAACTGCCAAATCACCACGACCAGAATCCATGGCCCCGACCACATCATCCAGTTCTAGGACCTCCTGGTCAACAGCCCAATGTCGGTCCTCCACCACCCTCACCAGGCTATGCAATTTACACGAATGGCAATGTAAATCCAATGCAACACCACCCTCACCACCCACATCCTTTACCCCCAATGCAACACCATCATCACCAGAATTCATTATCTCACTATCCTTCACCCCCAAATGGTCATACGATGCAGCAACATGTTCTTTCTCAGGGTTCACCAGCCAGTTCTGCCGGTCAGGTCATATCTACTCATTGGCAACAGCAGCTCCTGAAATGCGAAGTGCGCCCAACTCACATCTATCGCCCATGAAATTTCTTACAACTTTTTGCCTCTTTTCTAGATGATTCGCTCATCGCGCTCACTACATCATCGCGCTCGCGCGAGTGCAATGGCTTCACGAACAATCACGAAATCCGCCATCCCTATTACCAACCCCAACTTCACCAAGCCGCTGTCAGAACTTAATGGTATACTCAAGGACTCCGATTCATCTTCGGAAGCACCTGACCTTTCAGATTCATCTCCCGCCAGCGTGGGGGCCGTTAACCACCCTTCCTCTACTGTAGCACCAATAGCAGAAGCATCTCGGCCGACAGTAATTCGGCCTCCAGCTAACACCTGGTACTCACTGGACATGGGAGGCGTCAACATCAAGAACATTCCCTCGTCGTCCGGGCTGTTTTCCTTCAAATTCCTGATTAACCTCTACCTCAACCACAATGCCCTATCCTCCATCCCCCCGGAAATATCAAAGCTGCGACACCTAGAGGTTCTAGATCTGTCTGGGAATAACCTTACGTCCCTAACCCCAGAACTAGGAATGCTGACGCAGTTAAAAGAGCTTTATTTATTCGACAACCACATCACAACCATCCCTTCCGAGTTCGGCAGTTTGCATCAGCTACAGACGTTAGGAGTGGAAGGAAACCCTCTCGACGCATCATTAAAGGCCATCGTTCAGAAGGACGGTACTCCGGCATTTATTTCTTTCCTGCGAGACTCATGTCCTATGCCTCCCGGTCCACCCCCACGAGTGTGGAGGGATCTCCTATCGCAACCTGAGCGGGACGCTCTCTCAGCCGATCCGAATGCCGAGACGTTCAGGGTGCTCTGCTACAATATTCTTTGTGAGAAAGCCGCGACGGAGCGGCTGTATGGATATACGCCGTCGTGGGCGCTGTCTTGGGACTACAGGAAAGAACTGATATTGACAGAAGTGATGAGCCACGACGCAGATTTTTTATGTCTGCAGGAGGTGGACAATGCTCAGTATGAGGATTATTTCATGCCTCACCTGACGTCACAGGGCTACGAGGGAGTTTATTGGCCAAAATCACGATATAAGACGATGAATGAAACGGATCGACGGCTGGTGGATGGGTGTGCAACTTTTTACAAGGCATCCAAGTGGGTTGCTGTTACTCTCTTATCCCCCTCTCTGCTTTCTTGGTTCGTCATTGAGTAGTAAGAGCTGACGAGTTTGGGTGCTTGTCAGATACCAACTCGTCGAGAAGCAGCTCATCGAGTTCAGTGCCGTCGCCATGCAGCGGCAAGACTTCAAAAAGACCGATGATATGTTCAACCGTGTACTCATCAAGGACCATATTGCCGTTGTGTGTCTTATGGAGGACAAGCAAACGAAAACGAGGTTCATCATCGCAAACGCACACCTCCACTGGGACCCGGCGTATTGCGATGTCAAGCTCGTACAGGCAGCACTTCTGGTTGATGAGATCGAGAAGATTGCAAACAGCTTCGCGAAGTACCCGCCCCCGCCAACACCATCGCTTCTACCCACACAATCGTCTAGCACTGATGAAGTAGAGCCAAATAGTGCAGGCGAGCCCTCGACATCCCCATCCCTACCCTCCGCGTCTTCCCGTCCTCCACCGACGTACTCGGACGGTTCCAAGATCCCGCTGATCATCTGCGGCGACTTTAACTCCGTACCGACATCGGGCGTGCACGAGTTCTTGTCGACTGGAAGTCTACCCGCAAACCACCCTGACTTCCTGTCCCACACGTACGGGCGGTACACAACAGATGGGCTACGGCACCGTCTAGGGCTGAAGAATTCGTATGCGGCGCTGGGTGCGGGGGAGCTTCCACTCACGAATTATACGCCGAGCTTCCAGGGGGCGATTGACCATGTGTGGTACTCTGGTGCGAGTCTGTCAGTCAATGGGGTGCTCGGGGGGGTGGACAAGGGATATTTGGAGAAGGTGGTGGGATTTCCTAATACTCACTTCCCTTCGGAGTACGTCCTCTTAGTTTTGGAGGTTCGAAGTATACGAACTGACTTGTCTGTTTCAGCCATATATGCCTTGTCAGCGAGTTCCGAGTAAAACCGCCTCGAGATAACCCATCCCGGCCACCACCCGTATTTTCATAAATTCATTGATTGGATATCCGGTATCCATATCATATCTGTCTCGTGGCGAACATTGGTTCATATCTTTTCCTAATTATTCTGGTTCAAGGCGTTTGTACTTTGTCATCTTCGTACATACACTTACGCTGTTTTTATTCCTTCGGCGCATATTGGGGAGTTCACGCACGTATGATATATCGGCATATCACCTTGGTCGAGTCACCTTCCTTTACCAGCTTCTGATTTGATTTTTTCCTTCTTGCTTTTAAATTTTCTTCTTGTGTTCAAGTTTTGCATATTTTGTCTGTGTCATAATAGTACATACAATTTGCTTTTTAACATCTACTTTTATTATCACGTCCCAACCACTCTTTTTTCAACCTTTTATATCACTCTTCACCGCTGTCTCCTGTCTCGCCCTGTGTCGTATCCGATATCGCATTCATCCGCTCTAGTTTGTGTAGCATGTGCGTTGTATGGCTCTTGTTTACTATAAAATCAACTTCTACTCTCATATGTCAGTTCTTGGCTACATTGATACCCTTCAGGTCGTAAGTACATCTTAGTGATGCTGTCTATCCTCAGTCACAGGAACAAAAAATTACTCCATAACGCGGTGATACCTGCAATGGGGCTGGTAAAGCGCTCATAATCTTCCCGTTTAGGATTGCCAGTGACTCAAAGCTCTTGCAAGAGTATCTTATACGAGCCGTTCGGGATCCTAGCGCCATTGCGAATAAAGGCTTTGATAACGCAATGGCGTTGAATCCACTAGTGTTCTAAATTTCAATGGCAAACACATCCAAGTGTGATACACACCTCGTCATTGCGGCTAAGGGAATTGAACATCGAGGAGCGGCCCTACGATTTGGACATCATTGATGGGGAAAAGAGAAGATGGAAGGCCGGTTTGCACGACTATTGAGCGTTGGAGTGAAGTTGGTATAAGTCTTCAAGAGATCCGACCAAAAACTTACTGGCGTGCCAAACGCCATCCTGTGGACAGGTGCAATTGATAATAGGATTCCCAGTTGGATAGAGGTACATCCCAGAACGGCACTGTGGGGAAATTTAAACTGGCGAAAGTATAGTTCCTAGGCCCTGCTTGGATCAGGTTTCGGAGTCGTCCAATATAGAGACTGATAGAGTGGGTTGCAGGAATCGGCACGCCGAAGGACAAATTCCTGTTTTCGACAACTTGCTTATTTTTAGCTGGTTCTTTGGATGAATCCAGGAAAGAGGGGGATGGTGGATGCGTCGCCTCTCGGCGCGGTATCATTGAGAATAAGTTCAGAGTCAGGAGGCGGTACGATAGTCGTCGCATGGATCGCATCAAAGACATTTATCTGCCCCGCACCTTGCTGAGTCACAGCTGTAAGGGATCTCTGTCGGTCTCGCTAGAGGGAATTCATTGAGCAGTCGTCTCAAGTAGCATCCGAGAGGCCCTGGCAACATAAGGAAAACTTCAACAGAAGAGCTGCACTGCCAGCCACAAATGGAGTTGCCATTGAGGTACCAGACTCAACGCCGAAAACACCAAGGTTTGTGGGCAAGGTTACCTCCAGGAGCAGCAACAGCTGGCTTGAAGAAAACGTTTGACAGTCCGTAACTAGCCAACAAACATATAAGTCTTCAGGAGCTCATGAAGAATGATCAGACAAACGATGAAAATGTCGAGACGAGACCTCCGTGTTGAAGGTCCTGGAAATTAGTGTTGGACCCTGACTGAGGGAGTGCCAAAGTGATGGGAGCACCAACTACAAATCGCAAGACTAACTGTTCAGAGAGATGCATGAGACAGGACTTTGGTTGAGAACGATCCAACTAAAACTTGCCATCTGCCGCTTGCTCCAAGGCTGCTGAAAAGTCGTCCATGTTCACACCAGCGAAGCCACGTTCATTACTATGACATTTGTTAGTAAAAGCATAACGAGGATCGACCAGAAATCAGTGTTGCGAAACAGGAAGCAAACCATCATCAGTGACACAACCTAAGCATCCGGGGACTCTGTATGCGGATAAAGACGAATCATCCGCAACCCCACTGATATTGAATTCATTGTTAGAAAGGTGACCTGTGCAGTCGCTCACTGAAACAGCCGAGGAACGCTTGAATATGATATTGGAGATGTTAACCTCAAAATGGAACGTGTTATGGATCGTTGGTAAATCTGTTTCCTTCTTCACGCCTGCAGGATTGGGTCCACGCTGAGCAGAGCGAAAATGAGAATCCAAACGAAAGAATTCATATTAGACGGCGCTTCCAAAATAAGCCTGTTGTCGTATTGCGTATCTTGAGAAGCCGAAACTTGGACTTGGGGGAGGAAGTGCTTGGCATGAGTGCCAATCACGTACATAAAGTAGAACGCCCTTAGGTGTAGCGGCAGTAGATGCGCATACTATCTGCCTGCCAGCCCGAGAAAGACGCATCGCCGGTATGACTCGTTAAATGTATTGAATGTACGATAATGAATTCGCGCCGGTATTCTCTCCCTTTCTGACGGAGTGGTGTTACAAGTTTCAACGTTTTGGGATGAACTTGCGAATTCCCACACATTATCTAAGCGCAAGCGTGACAAGCGCCAAAGACGTCCAAGCTCGACTTGGACTTCTACTAGAGAGTACCCATTGAAGGTGAGGTTTCAGTGGGAGAGACTAGAGTCGAGACACGACTGGAACGTTGGCGTCGAAGGCTGAGGCCTGGCGAGTTTGACGATCACGAATCCATTTGTGTACTTGAAGCTTGAGCTTGAGAGTGGAACTGGAGATTGAAAGATATTGAAATTTGAACTTGAAGTAGGGTTGCGTATAAAACTCGGGTCGGTGTAACTAATAGGTAACTTACAGGGGAAATTTTCGAGGTCATGTAAAAAAGGTTACTTACAGTGTAAAAAAGAGTTTTATACATAGGTCACGTGGTTTCACCGTGCCACCTGCTGCATTGACCAGAGAATGCACGAAACCCATTCAAATTACACTCAACAGCACTACACATGTTACATCCAGGCTCCAAGCTCAAAAGTACCCCCCTCCTCCCCTTCAACTGCAACTTCAACCTTGTAGCTGCGTCAGGCATAGAATAGGGAGCATTGGATTTACAGATTGAGGTACTAATGAAGTCGAGGACAGAAAGTTTTGGTTCCAGCTGATATGTAGAATTCCGTCAATTATAGAACCAAACAAGATCTAAATAGAGGCCATGAAGGGGCCCATCGACATGATATCAGCTGCCAGGAAGGAGGATAGCAGAATGAACAGTGGGGATGCGGAGCTGGTAGGGAACATAGCCTTCTCGGAATAGCATTGAATTTGTGACCTTTGTTTTGCCAATGGATATTAGAACCATCGACAATGTTCGGTGTCAAGCCTGAGGGATTTAAAATCATTTACAGATGAATTCAAAACAAGGTGGCTGTATCACCCATTTTTGGAAGTAACATTAAAGTTCTGTGGATGAAAAAAAAATCTGCATAGTCATTGCATGTATGTGGTTTTAAACTCATCTAGAACTGTACAGTTGACTTACCAAGGTGCCTGCACATGCTAGGAGCCTGGGACGCCCCGCAAGAGTTTTTTACATTTTATACATCGTGATTTTTGGGACATGTAACAAACTGGTAACTAACTGTAAGTAACACGTGTTAGTAACACTTGGTAACAAACCCCCGACTTTTACCCGCAACCCTAACTTGAAGGCGGCCTTGAATGATTACTATAATGAGAAAATTGTGTCACGTGAAAAAAGAGGGAAGACGCGGCTTCAACTCAATTGAATTTCTTCAAATCCTGTTCCCTGAACACCGAATATCAACCCGTTCTCCTGCAAAGTTATAATATACATTCTTTAGGTCTGGACGAGCGGAGCCCGCCGACCGGCATCTGCTTAACTGCATATACATAGCTGAGTCTAGAGCAGGTCTAGAGCCTCAAGGATTCAAGTTCAGGAAATGTCAGAATCGTCAGTGCCGTTGCCCTACACCGTCTCTCAGTGCTCGGCCCACAGTGGGAGATATGTCGCCGAGAACATTCTGGTCGATAGCCCTATGGATCAGTCAAGTAGATGGAGCGGAGCCTACCAGGGAAATGCAAAACAATGGATCGTTCTTCGACTCGAAACGCTCGCAGTGCTCAGTTGCGTCAACCCAAGTCTTACCTTTTGAATACTTTGTGGCTAATAGAGCGTTTTTCTCGGTAGAGAGTGTAACTTTTGCAAAGGTAAACCTGTATAACGCTGTTTAAAGCCAATGTGTTGGCTGACCTCTTACCCTCAGTTTTTTAAACGTAGGAGAACGCGCATTGGACATTCCACAGACATTTGATCAGCTACCATAGCTCACCCTTGTAATATGAAAGAGTTCAAGCTTTTCGTCGGTGTAAATGAAGATCACATGAGCGAGGTTCTTCATGCAGGACTGAAGAATGACTCCATCCCCGAAACATTTCCTATCAAACACGTCAATAAAGCTGGGATCTGTTTCCCAACTCGATATGTCAAAATCGTCCCACTTTCGTAAGTGCCCTTTCCATTAATTGACAGTGGCTGATGTTCGGCAGAGCACACGGACAAAGTTTCCACACTTCGATATGGCACGTTGCAATGACAGGAATTATTGACGAAGCTTACGTGGAGCAAATCCTGCTAAGATATGACGAGGTATGCATTTATCTCAAGTCAGGAATTGGTTCAATAACGAGGACTTCCCCAGTATCGTGAAACTGCCATGCTTCGCCATATCCTCAAGCACCTACGACAACGCCGCCTTCTCACTCCCTACGAATCTATTATTTCCCGATCCGGGATCCAGCTTGAGCATCCCCTCATCACACAACTCCACGAAAGCATAGTCCTCAGAGGGGATTGGCAACGAGCAGAACAGCTCATCTCCATCATCTCTAAAGCTGGCCTATTCGATTCGTATCTGCATGCCTCGCAGCCTCACGCAATCTGGAAACGACTCCACGGCACAGACGCAGACGGCGATGTGCCATCTCCACGAGGTGGTCATGCCATGTGCCTCGATCCACTCAATAACGTGATCTACCTTTTCGGTGGCTGGGATGGCCAAAAGAGCTTGGATGACTTTTGGGTGTATAATGTCAAGGACGACCAGTGGCGTGTGCTCAGCCATGGAACGTCTGGGGAACAGAATGCTCCCGGTGCGCGGTCATGCCACAAGATGGTCTTTGATACCAAGACGGGCAGCATATATCTTCTTGGGAGGTTGAGCGACTCGGATTCGCTTAAGCCGACGAATGATGGCAGCTCGTCGCGGCAACAGGCTCAACCAAGTACGGAAGATAGCTCTAATCCGACCGCCAGGGCGTTCTGTTCCGAGTTCTATAGGTATCATACCAGAGGCGTGGATGCTGGGAAATGGGATTTCTTGTCGTTTGATACAGCCGTAAGCTCATTACTACATGCTCGTTAGGCTGACCCTCACAACCAGCAGTCATCGGGTGGCCCACCCCTTGTTTTCGACCATCAGATGGTCATGGATTGCGATGCTCAGATTTTGTATGTGTTTGGAGGGAGAGTCGTTGATGGAGACTGGGACTCTGTAAGATATTCTGGCCTGTATAGCTACAACATCCGACTCAGTAAGTGGAAATTATTACAGTGCGTACAGTCATTTTACATGCGCAACAGTATCTTATTACTTTTCAAACAGACATTCTGACACCTCGAACACATCACAGGTCATTATACCCTCACGATTTGGTGAGGGTCGCTATCTGCACTTCATACCATGATCTTACATAGCTCCTGTTCGTAGGCCACTCAATGGTGCTTGAACCATCTTCTCGTACCCTTTTCATTTTTGCTGGCCAACGTGACGACAAGTACTTGTCCGACATGTACGCCTTCGACCTCGTTACGAGTACCGCAACAGAACTGTATTCCAACTTCACGGCCGCTGGCGGACCAGATGCTTGCTTCACACAACGTGCCGTCATCGATCCACACCTGCGAGAACTTTACGTGTATGTTCTAGCCGAGTTCAATACGGAATGATTGACAAGACCTCTGTGTTCAGGTTCTGTGGACTTACGCGAAGTCCCCAAGTCGGCTCAGTGACCACCGTCGCATCTGATGCGCCCAACTGGGTGTATAGATATGATCCGCGCCCGGGGAGCTGGACACAGATCCTTCCTCAATCTATGTATACGGCTGGGCCTCACGATGCGTCAGGGAACCCACATGTCGAGGAAGTCGAAGAGCCGTTGCCACGGTACGCGCATCAGGTGGTGTACAACCCTCGCACTAAGGCGGTGTTCATGCATGGCGGGAACGCGGGGGTGGTGGGCCAGCAACTGGAACGTGGACGAGAGGACGAGAGCAGCAAAGAGCGGAGGTTGGATGATTTTTGGCGGATGTCGCTGATTCGGTTCGTTGATGGCTGTTGTAGTCGATCTTGGATTAATCTCGTTTCACAGGCCTGGCTCGGAGGAGGTCATTCGGAGAGCAACGTACCGGATACGACGTCAACAGCAAGTGCCCAGTTCCATACGATTTCCATCGTAGCTCTAATCAATTCATCAGGTTCCGCGAGATGTGCGAAGAAATGCCCCCTGTCAAAGCCCTTAACTTTCTACAAACGGAAGTCTCCGCTGTAGTCGACCACACCGACGCGGAAGAGGCAGAAGCCTTCCGATCGTTACTCACATATCTCCTCACACCGAGTGGGTCCCCGACATCGGCCACCCGCACAAAGGAGCCTGCATCAGAAGAGGAGCACGTTGACTCGCCGCCTCGAAAACGGTCACGACCGAATACTCCTGACCACGACCACGACCACGACCACTACGATTATAACCACGATCCTGACCGTCCTGACCATGAGGGCATGTGGACGGACAAATTGGGCGACGAGGACGAAGATGAGAATGCACATTCCCATTCAATGCGAGCTGTCAGTGCATTTGCGTTGAAAGGGATTGAAGATCCGGTGGAGCGCATTGTTAGGAGGGTGAGAAGGAGAGAGGGCGAGGAACAAGGGGAGCGAGAGAGTGGTAGCGGTGGGAAATTGTCTGGGGCAAGGTTCAGTCAGCGAAATGAGGTGTTTGAGGGTATGTTGGAGTTTGTAGCTGAGAGTGAGAAGCAGCCTGACGAGAGCTTGTTGGATATCATTGACGGGGATGAAGGTGGGTTATAAGGTGCAGCGGGGCTTTCTTGGCTGATTTCTTTCATTTGGGCGTTCATCCATCAACGTGGGGCAACTTTGTAATAGACACTGGTCAATAGTATCGGATGCTTACATGCATATGGTTCGAAACAAAGTTGAAATCGGCTAATGGCGTCGAAGATGTCTCCCTTGTCATCTCACTAGCGAGAAACTTGAAAGCGCGTAGACAATAACTCGAAGTCACAGTCAAGTTAACTCCCAGCCTTACTATTGCCCCTACGCATGACTCCCGACGGAATGTTTGCATAACCTGTGGTCGTTTGGGGAAACGAATCTCTCCACCTGCCAAGGCTCCGCAATCATCTTCGGAAGGAGATACATGACGATTGCTCCACGGCGTCGATTCCAAAATCGCCCGTGTTGAGGCCCACTTAGAGGAACTGAAGCGTACACGTATAGTGTTGAAAAGACCGTAGATCAATCGCCTTGTTGCCCCTGTCCTTCGACTTCCCCCCGAAATATCTTCCGAGATTTTCCTGATGTGTATCGAAAACGAGTGGCATCCAAAGGGTTTCGTTTTCCTGAATACATTTACTCCATCGATCTTTGGAACAATTTGCAACGCATGGAGGGGTTTGGCCTGGTCAATGCCGTGGCTTTGGACCAAACTCCCAATAATTCTCAACCGGTCCAACCTTCCATGAAATATTGGAAGAGTGGCTTGCGCGATCGGGTCAGTATCCATTACCTAGAAGGAAGTTTCGACGAACCTCGGCCGGAGGACTTCTATCCGGGTGGGCAAGTTATGAAGACCATAGAAATCATCATGCGCCACTCTGAACGATGATATGGTTTCACTTCCCATATGCACTCGGAGGCCTCCAAGCCCCAGCCGCCAGTGGGATTGAATCCCGACTCCCTCTTCTCGCATCCGTGAAATTGACTAGAACTTTTCAGACCAACGAGGAAGAATTAATTCAGGTCTTCAAGTCTGCTCCCAGGCTCCAATCTGTTGCCATTGCTGGTCTTTACTTGGACCAGGTCACCCTCTCCCTACAGCAGTTGACCCCGCTTAAAACCTTCATTCGTCACTTCACCTGCTCAGACAGTCTTCGATGTACTCACTAAGTGCTCACTGGAGAGTGGCTGCTTCAGTCATGCTTGGCGGGGAAAGGCATATCATCAGTCGTTACACATCAGTTAACATCATTGAAGATTAAGTGCGCAGAAATGTGCTTGTCAGATCTGCTTGATGCTCCCATCTACCCATGTACTTAAACTGTGCACATATATCACGGTGTTTCCGCGTTGGAGCTTCATCTCACTCATAGATCGCTCAACAGCCTTCCTCCCTATCATCCCTCCACCTAATGCATGTCTTTATCTCCGACGATGACTTACCCGAGTGCCTATTGCGCCTTCTCTGACCCACCTGAAGTTATGTGATGCTATATCAGAAGCTAGCAGATATCGGATGCTAGATCCCAACTATGCATCGGAATTTGATCTCACGGCCCCGACTCGCAAACTTTTGATTGCGAGAACACATTCGACGAAATCACTATGACAAGTGTGGTGAATATGCTGAATTCTCGATGGAAATCAGCTGTCATACCAGATAAGAATGTTCCCGTTCGTCTCCAATCTGCTACAATCTGCATGACAGCAGTGCGAACATGACATCTATATCAATGCTTCTGCGAAAGCTAAGAGCCGAAGGAATGAAAATTGATATTTATCCGTGAAGCTAGATATCTTTCATATCCCTATAAGTAGGTTATCTTTGCAACCTTGATATGTATTTGATCTTCCTTACTGTAATCCACTGTAAGTTCTGATTGTTCACTGCACTCAGCTTACCGTGTAATATGTGCCGTTGCTTCCAAATTTCATTGTTGTAGACCAAGTCGTCCTACGATCTCGCATCGTCAACCGTACGGTAGCGTATAAATGCGGAGATGTGCAGCAAGTCGATGTTGTATGATTGTGGATTGCGAGTAGGTGGAATACTGCACGGAAAAGGCAAACATATTACAATACATCCACGAGGGAAAAGTCTTCTTTGAACGGAACGACAATATATTCAACTGCACTTTTCTGCAGTTCTTCCTCTGGCTGCATGAAACATGTACTGGAACGTCAAACTGTCACGGATGGCGTACATGACTTAGCGGTCCAGAGAAGTGGTTTTGCGAATATGGTTGGAAAGCATCGTCAACAGTGTGTAAGAACACAGAGCATTAAATCAAGAGGCGCACTACTTATTCATCAAGGTTTATCGCCCGGCCGAACTTAGCATACAGCGCAACTTTCAGATCCTTCATCTTCGTTTCGCAATCCTCGGACGACGCAGAGAGTTTTGATACCCGTTCATCGAGATCTGATCTATCGGTTTCCAGGCGATTGAGAGCACGGGGGAGGGGCATGTGGATAAAAGTTTCGCCCACTCTGTACCTATGGTTTGATCTGATGAGGGGGAATATAGTGGTGAAGGAGATAATCATACAGCACTGGTTCATCATCGTCAGCGAGCTCTAGCTCCGTTGCGAGGTCTTCAAGAGCTTCTCTTTCTTGCTGAGACGTGAAGAAATATATATTGGTCAATGATTCCATGGGCAATGGGTAAATGAACGGACCTTGAGCATGTCAAGCTTCTCCTCGATGCTCCGCATACGCGTGTTCAGTTTGGAAAATGCATTGATGCGCTGCTGATCCTCTGAACATCAGCTAGTCAATCGACTGCAAATCGTTCGGCAGGTCTACACACCCCAGGTCACCTCGGCAGCATCGTCGTTCTCCTCCTCATGATCTAGCTAGCAGATGTTAATTGAGTGATTGAATCATGGGGTATTCTGAACGAAAGAGAATACCATTCGCATGCTGCTCATCGTTGACTAGTAGGGTGTTGGCGGCGTCCGAGTAGTCGATGTATTGTGAGTTCCACTGTTGTAGTACTCAGTGGGAGGCTGATACCCGCCCGGTTGCCTGGAGTTCCGGACCGGTCATCGATGTTACGCGCTTGTCTGTCATTAGACTACGCCCACCACGAAATCATGGTTGGCCTATTAGCTCTCCCGAATTCTCCTTCGATAACTGCTATTCGTACCAGAACTAACGCTCTCCTTCAAAGCACTTTCATCTCTCGTGCAAAGACCATCCTCTTTTTCTATGTTCTCCTAATTCAATATCTCAAATTCAGCCGTCATCTCAGGGCTCGTGGTGTTAGAACCTCTGTATCAGAATTGTACACCTGGATCTCCCAAGTACATCCATTCTTCTAATTACCATTTTGCCATTTCATACTCGATTCATTTTAGCATGTCATACACCTCCTTTTACGTTTACCATCTGCGCGGCGGGGGGTTCAATCGAAAATGGACCAAGCCAAGCTCGACATCGAGAACAAGCTCGTCCCAAAAGGCGCAGACGTCGTGCGGCACCTTTCCCTTCCCAACAAAGGCCAGACACCGGAATGGATATTCGAGGAAATGCAAAAGATGGACACTGAAGTGGGCGACGTCAGCTGGCGTCATGGAAAGCTCTCAGGCGCAGTGTACCGTACGAATGCAACCTTTCCTCTTTCCCATACTTTTCCGTATTCACAAATTGTTTCGTAGATGGTGGCAACGAGCTCGAGAAAGTCATTGTAGCCGCTTACGAACGGTACTGCGTCTCCAATCCTATCCACCCAGACGTCTTCCCAGCTGTCCGCAAGATGGAGGCTGAGATCGTAGCCATGTGTCTTAAGCTGTACAACAACCCCGATGGCGCAGGAGCCATGACCTCTGGCGGAACAGAGTCAATCATCATGGCAGTAAAGACTCACAGAGATTGGGCACGCGCCGTGAAGGGCATTACTGAACCTGAGATGTGCGACATTATTTTAACGTCGTGGAGCGTGGTAATTGAACCTGCCTGCTGTATAGGATCATCCCCGCCTCAGCACATGCGGCATTTTACAAGGGTGCACAGTATCTCAAAATTAAATACCACGTGGTCCCTGTCGACCAAGTCACCCGAAAAGTTGACCTCAGACGTATCAAACGCGCAATGTCCGTATTTCCCCTTTTACACTCTTTTTCCCCCCACTTACCCCCAAATAACCTCCCAGAAATCCAAACACCATCTTGGTATGATTGCCCCTAAACCTACCTGTATAAGACTAACATATCTATCGATTCTAGTTAGTCGGATCCGCCGTTAATTTCCCCGACGGGAACCAGGACGACATTGTCGCTCTCGGTAAGTTAGCCGACGCCCATAACATCGGCCTGCACGTCGATTGCTGCCTCGGCAGCTTCATCATGCCGTATCTAGAGAAGGCTGGACTGGCAGGCGGCGAGGGAGGGAAGTACAAGCTGTCTCCGTTCGATTTCCGGGTAAAAGGCGTGACAAGCGTTAGCTGTGATACCCACAAGGTGGGTTTCTTGTTTCAGGTAAACCCGGTTTAGTTTCGCGATGTTAAATGTTGGTCTTTTAGTATGGATTTGCGCCGAAGGTTTGATTGTTTTTATTTGGAGATGATGTCCTCATAGGATGGATATCTTAGGGTACATCGGTGATCATGTACCGCAACGCCGAGCTACGACGATACCAGTACTACGTCAACCCTAGCTGGACAGGTTTGTTTTTCGGTTTCAAGTCTTTCGGTCTCTAAACACATCAAAGGTGGTGTCTATGCCAGCCCAGGGATGTCCGGGTCACGGTAAGCCTCTGACATATAACCTTCTTCTCACCCTTCAAAATTTCCCCAAGGCCTGGCGCACTGATAGCAGGAACATGGGCCGTCATGCAATACATGGGCGACGAGTTGCGTGCCTTCCCCTTCACCCTCTCGCTTCTGAATCCTCACCTTCACTTGCCCCAAAAATAGAGGCTACCGTAACTCCTGCCGCGACATCGTCACCTCTGCACGCACCATCGCCAACACAATCAGTAGTTCCATTCCAGAACTCTATGTCCTGGGCTCTCCGCCCGCGTCCGTCGTGGCTTTCGCGTCAAAACATCCCAAGGTGAACGTGTTGGAGGTAGGCGACGCGATGGCGCACCGTGGTTGGCATTTGAATGCGCTGAGTGGGCCTGCGGCTGTTCATATCGCTTGTACGGTGAGTTTTGTTTTGTGCGGGACTTCTGTGATTGCGGAGTTGGTGATGTGTTTTATATTGAAATAATGAAGCGCTTGACGGTGTCGATGGTTGATACGTTCATTGCCGATTTGAAGGATGCAGTGAAAGAGGTGAAAGTGTTGCCTTCTAGGAATGGAACCATGGTTTCCCTGTACGGTATGTCTTCCGTTCTCTTCCCGTCTCCGCCTTGTTCCCTACTGACACACACATTCCGTTCTTTCTTTCGCCTATCTCCGTTAATGTGAAATCCTTAGGCCTTGGAAAGTCAAGCGCGGTAGGCCCCTCAATGGTCGGTCAGCTCGCAGAGGCATTTTTGGATGCCATGTACAAGGCATAACATATGTCTTGACATCATCGCTGTATGTTTTGCTCTCAGTATTTTTATATTCATGCCATATTGTGTTAGACACAGTAATGATATTGACGTCCATCCAAATATTATTTAGTAGTATTCCTGTATCCCCACAATGCTAGTAATGCTTCTATGTTACAGAACTTCACCCCCTGTCTCAAAGCATGAGCACTGTCCTTGTCTGGTTTTCAGTAGTACCTGGCACATCCGACCGCATGGTCCTAAGTAGCCCTCGAAACACCGTATAGCACGTATGTTATTAACTCGGTCCACTACTCACTACTAATCGATTGCTAAGCTACATAGCAAGGCGCGGATGAAAATTGCAAATTAACCTGATCAGTGGTCAGCGGCGCTCCAAATATCCTAACCAGACAAACAAAGAGCCGCCCAGGTGGAATAGTAATCAGCCTCTTCGGCCAGGAGTCAGAATGTGTCGGAGCCAAGTTGGCCAGAGCAACTCGCCATTTTCAAATTGAATACTTGGTTACGTCTTTAGATTTGATTGTCCCATCCACTTTCCCAGGAACAGCGCTTTCCGCCAGAAATCGAAAGATAATGGCCGAGGCACTCACCGAGGGTTGTAACCTGCAATCGTAAGTATGTGGATTTCAGGGGATGGTTTTGCACAGCCACTTGGTCACAATTGGCCGGGTCGTGGACCGAGAAGACGTGATTGGGATATCTTCCACTTGTAAAACATGCCCCGTTTCCATGAACGATAAGCAAATATATCAATCAAGGGATGAAAATGAAGTGTGTAGATAGGAAGATAGGTGGAGATTGGAACCTGTTGGATTTTTTAGGGTGCTAGGGAGCTCACCTCAAGCTCAATCACCTAAATGCTAAAGGCGTACACGAAGATACGATCTTCATTTGATCAAAGCCACGTTCCAGCAAATCACGTTCGATAATCGCCGATGTCGCCTTTCGAATTCTTTTCCAAAAAAAAAAGTTTCGAGTCAAATGTGTTTTCCCCGGAATGGGCCGTACGTGATTTCTGCTTGACGAGGAGAATCCGAACCTCGGGGTGCAGGCTCATCTGTTGCTGTGTATCATCCTTACCGTACATGAGTTTCAATTACTACTACTACTGACAATCCCGATTCAATCTTATCTGACTTCGAGATGTAACTCACGTGACCAAGTGACTTTCTTGATATCGGGTCACGCTGAATCTGAGATCAGCAGACGGAGCCGTACAGAAACGGAACGACGACACCGAATGATATTTTTCGTGATCGTTATAGCAGCCAGTGGTATGTGTTCCGACGAGGAACCAGAGCTCATCTCGGACTCCAGCTTCCATACTCTCCATTCTCCTGACATTCGCACCCTGGAACGGAGCCTAGTCAGGACTTTGCGATTGAATTGTTCTGTCTCATCTTTTTGTCGCAGTTAGTATCATATATGGCCTTTGTAATGACGAGACCATCCTCGCCTTTGCCACGAGAATCAGGCTCTCAAGCAGCCTCCGACTCTCCTCACACCCCTCAGACACCAGGTGTCCCCAACCCTGACATGGGCAGGGACAAGGACTGCAAACCTCATCTTAACATTCTGGTTGATTCTCCTTGTATAAAGCTCAAAGGCATCGGCGTCGATGTTGAACCTGCTCGTCTTTCTGGGCATGTCGCTCTTTATCTTACGGAGTCGACTTCGATCAAGGAAATTACTCTGCAATTTAGAGGCAAAGCGCGTGTGCCTGCGTCCGATCCGTATGTTATTTCCTTTCTTCATGTAAATATCACCCTCACTATCTTTGTTAGTCTTACTCGGAGCAATGCTCCTCTGACTTACGTTGTTTGTACGCATGACTGGTCCTTCTTGGAAGGCGAGAAGCACCGTAGCCATACCCTCAAGGCAGGTCGTCATCTCTTCCCCTTCCAGCTTCGTATTGGGGGTTCTCTACCATCGAGCATGTCGACCCCGATGCTCGGGGGTGCATCTGTCGTGTACAAACTTCGCGCTGAAGCAGTGCGGTCAGCCTTCAGCCAAAACCTGCATGCCGTTCTTCCTATTCCAGTCATCAGGTCATTCGCACCCGAGGCGCTAGAATACCAGCAATCGCTGGAAATCGAAAATACGTGGCCGGACAAGCTCATGTACTCAATAGTGGTGCCTCACAAAGCCTGGGCTGCGGGCGATAGAATGACGACAGTAGTCAAATTCTCTCCACTTAACAAAGGCGTTTGCGTGCTAAACGTAACAAGCACAATCCACGAGCAGATACAAATTCATGCCCGCGTTGGCACCCAAGAGCATAGTCGTATCGTGGCTGTTGCGAAATATGAGATTATTGGGGGCAAAGCCGTTGAGGTCAGAGGTACACGACTCCTTAGATATGGATCGGCTGGCCTCCATACCCCTCCCACCCCTCCAAGCCCGGCTTCGGGCTTTCTCCATTCACACCATACAGATGGCCCCAATGGGATTGCCCGACCACATCTTTCTGCTGCGCCATCTTCGCTACCAACTCCACCGCCCAACTCGACAGCCTCGGAGAGAGACTCATCCAGTTCGACATCCAACAATGCAGATGACGTTGACAATTCCGATGTTGTCGCTCATATCCATATTGACATCCCAACCACAATCACCCCTACTCATGCACTCGAACCAGTAACCATCACTCACCGTGTCCGTTGGACTGTTCTCATTCTTAACCGTGACGGTCATACGTCGGAATTGAAATGCTCACTACCGCTTCATTTACTGGATTACCGGCTGCTTGATGAAGCAAGGTTATGCACTGCTGCCACACGGCGATTGCTACTTGGCGGACCTGAAGAACCGGTCGAGGAGCCAGGGGAGGTACAACTCCCGAGCTACATGGCTCACGTGCGGGACAGAGTTGCGAACATGTTTCTTCCTGAAACTTCCACTGTGCGTGTCCGGAATCCTTGGATAGCACAAGGAGTCAGTCCTACCTTTAATCCCGACGGACCATCGCAATCTGGATACTCTACGCCCCTTGAGGCTCATGCCTTTTCTCATCTCCCACACGCCCCTGGGACTGACAGCAACTCCCCCTTGGATTGGGTGGACTCTGAGCTTCTCCTTTCTCTTTCCTATGATCAACCAGTGCATGCAGACCTACGTTCTAATCCTCCTAGTCGGCCACACAGCCCACATAATAGCCGGAGTCGAGCAAGCCGCTTCTCTAGCCGCTCTGCTAGCCCCGACCACGGTCGCGAACCCCATGCATTTTCACAAATTCCCGTAGCAGGTTCTCATGAAACATACGTGCATACAGGGAATGCAAGTCGGCGACTACACAGCATCTTCAGCGCATCGATGAAGCCCTTCTCGTCATTCTCGAACACCTGGATCCATCATCATCTAGCAACCTCCAGCCACTCTTCCGATGTCCACCGGCCTACGCCACCGCGGTCTCCACCCCTGTCAGCGCACACGGGGCTTGATCCAAACTCAGGCGCTTCGCTGTTGCATCGCGCATTCACGGAAGTGCCTGATTATTCGATCGCATCGCGAGGGTTTCTTGGTGGGGTCCCACCCCTGTCAAGTTTGTCCGGGTTGCCGTCGTACGAGGAGACGCAGCGGACCCAAAGTGATACTGAATTTGCTGCTCAATCTAGGCATTAGACCAGCTATCATTGCAACAGAGTATCGGCGACAATCGACCAGTCTTCGTTGAGATTCATCTCACTTTTTCGACTCATAATAGTGCTGGATACATGTTCAGCTATTATTTGCTACTGTCTTGATTGGATAACAATTGTGGGACTACTTAACATATAGTATAACATCTCCATTCTTCCACTTACATGTAAATTTTGTCAGCATTCCCGACATCGTTTTTGTGGTTGATATCGTATTTTCATGCATGTCAATCACATAGGATCCAGGGTAAAGATGTGTGATAAAATGTCCAATATTTAAGCAGACCATTAGATCCATCCAATTGACCTCTTCTCCTTCTGCTACTCTAGATCTAGAGGGTATACCCATGGGAAATGCGCTCATCGAACTTTACTTCTGCTCGTCGAGCGTCTTCATGGTCCAAGGCTCCGGGGAAACAAATTGCTGGGTGGGAACACCTAACTCGAAGAGCCGGGCAACGACAGCTGAAAAACTAAAAAAGAAGTTAGTCGTGATGGTCTAAGATTTTAAAAAGAATCCGTACTCTTTGAAGAACAGATTGTTATCATCGGCATAGGCTTTCGCATATTTCTTGAAGCTCTTGTCCTGTGTGAGAACGTAATCCGTTCTACACAGTATTTAATATACCCTCCAATGGTGAAAATGTGATTCAAACGTACGGAAGCATCATCAAAGACCTGGTCTTCTTGTCTTCAAGCTGTTTAGGGCCAGACCACTTCTTCCAGACCCATCTAGAAGGAATGGTATAAGTTACATACAAAAGGATCGAAGATACTGACTGACGATTCACTGAAGAGAAGTTTGAAAAAGTCGTTGGTAACCGTGGTAGGCGAAAATGTCCAGGGGCCTTCATATCCTGATCTATAAGCAGAAGGTTGATAGTCTGATTATAAGATGACGTGGAGAGACTTGCCGGTCACGATGAGTACGGCCTAGAGCATGTGCGCCAGAAAGGGCGACAATTTCCTGATCGTTGAAACTATTTGCGCCCAGTCAGCGGGCTGTCATAGATGACAGATATCCGGTTTACGAACCCCATGCGGTAGAAAATCTAATATTCGGAGGATCAGGGTCAGCGGAAGATTCGAGTAACATGGCGAGAGCAAGGATAAGCTCACATTCCTGAGATGGTCAGCACCCTGGCTAGCATCTGGAAGACGGCCGTCGGGTGTAGCATCTTGAGCAAATCCATCAATTCTGCCGGGGCGCCATGGGATCTTGGGTCCAGCCATTTCCTGACAGACAATGAAATGTTAATCCAGGCCGTAAAACTGGCGTCGTATAAATTTTACCTGAATGGCGGCAACGCCACCGAGGGTCCATAAATCACCGTAGCTTATCCAGCTAAACTCTTGCTTAATCTTTTCCATAAATTCGCGAGCAATGGTTAAACCCGCATTGGCGCCATGCAGAGACTCGGGCTCGAACCGCATGGTAGCATAGTTGCTGTTACGGAATATATGTCAATTGAACACCTGAACATTAAGGCTGCTCACCTTCCGCCAGTGTTTGTAGCCTTGTCGTAAGTACCCGCAGAGTGCCATGCCAATCGCAGAAGGACGGGACCGTAAGAGCCATCTATGCGATTGTGAGACCTATGATACTCCTCTTTGTATATTGGATGCTAACTTACCATCATAATCACTATTCTCCTCGAGACGCTCGGCAATTCTGTTATAGACCTTTATCTCTATGAGCGTTGGAATCTATCAGAACCACTAGCGCCGACCTTCTGGTAGTCGGCTTGAGAAGGAACAAAGTTAGCTTTGACCTTGACTACTTGGACTCCAGCCTTGACGGCAGTACCGGCCTCCTTTGCTGATCCTTCAAAATAATAATAGGCAAATCCACCGGCTGCAATAGCAGCACCAAGTCCAAGGAACAAGCCTGTATTAGATTTCTTAGGCGCTG